>BGKB01000157.1:52966-138079 GCA_003116975.1 Aurantiochytrium sp. KH105
TCCATTCAGCTCCAATCTCTGGTACGAACGGAAAGACTTTCGGGGCCTTGTGCTCATGCACGAGGAAAACAATATTGTCGCTAGCGGCATTCATCCTATGAAAGGACGACAACAGCTGAAGCTTTGATTCGTCGGAGTCTCGCATCTTGCGAGTCCAGGTGATGTCGACGCGCCCACCGGTCCAAGGACCTTCCTCTTGGTACATCTTGATCTCCTCGACGTTGGGGGCAGCCTCGTGGTATCTTCTAATCTGTTCCAGCCCCGAAACAGTCATTTGCGTCTGCACTGTGAACTCGTTGTCACCACAGTCGAGTTCCTTCAAAGGCGCCCACAGCTCGACCGCCATTGAGATGTCCTCGCCAACAGGCAATCGTCTCAGCAATGCGTCGGCCTCAAAGGTGTCCCATTCTTTTACCGCAACAGGGATAAGAAAGTCGCCATCAATATTCTTCTGCGAGACCGAGGGGACGTTGGGGACTCGAGACGAATTGGAGTAGGCCGAATTGCGGATTGTTTTTACGACACATGGCTGGCTGATCAGAACGGACACCTTTTCCTTGTTCGCATTCTCCAATTGAACCTTATTAGCGGCTGCGAGGTGCTTCTTGAAAGCAGCCTTCAGAGCCGCGCGTTCTTGCTTTGTGAAAACGCCCTTCCCGTGCTGTTCTTTAATTTTGGTGAACAGTTCGTCTGCTTCTGTAATCAGTGCCACCTCACCGGTCTTCCCCCAAGCTTTAAGCTGTGCCACAGTGATGGACTTTTTGAAATCCGCGATGGCCGACGTGGACACCGTGGACTCGTCGTCGCTGCTCTCGCTCTCCTCAGCGTCCAACTCATCTCTGCTTGTACTCATCGTAGCGTCGCTCGCCGAGGGCGCGCCGCTGGTCGTGCCTGGTCTCTCCACGCGCGCGCGCGCGTGCCGCTCGCTGCCCGGGAGCGCCTGCTTGGGGTGGGGCGGGGCGCGGTTGCTTCTCTGCTTGCTCGCCCGTGTGGCTATTCGGGATCTGCTGGCCGCTGCATGAAAAAGATCAGGACAACAGGAAACGGGGCGATGATCATCACGCGCGGTGCTGGCTTAGGCTGGCCTGGTCTGGAGCAGTTTGCAGCCTGCGATCCGTCAACGATCATCAACGCGGCCAATAGAAATGCAAGCGACCCGACGTGCGATGTTGGAGATTCCGAAACAGTGATCCCACGCTTGACATTAACGAAAATAGAACATTTATGGCACGTTGTCTAAACGCATCTCCTGGTGAAAACGACTGTCTGTGAGCAAAACGGGGGATGCATGTACCAACATGTTCATAGTCAGATGACACAAGCTATCGCATTTCCTCTTGAGATCAGCACTTCGAAGCAGAGTAGGATTACACCAATAGCGCATCATGATTTGCTTGACATAAATCTTTGTGACTTGTGCTTGTTGCTTAGAAATCAACAAGCATGCCAAGCACGAGGGGAAAGCAAAAAAAGTCCTGAGACCGCTCTCATTTCCCTGTTTGTAAAAGATTACAATATCGAACAACTAGGGTAGTCCGGCTTTGCAGGAACGTATTTATCTATCCGTGCCGGCTGAAGATCTGCGTCCACTTCTGCTGGCGATGCAAGGACTTCCTCGGTGGGCAGCACGGCCTCGGTGCCTAACAGCACGCGCGTTGAGGCGCCCGTCTCCGCATTCCAGACACGTACGCTCTTGTCCTCCGATCCGCTCACGATCGCTGACCCCCAGAGAGAGACTGAGTACACAACCGTCGCGTGTCCTTGCAAGACGTGCAGCGAGTCTCCGTTGCGCGCGTTCCAGACTCTGACCGTCTTGTCGTAGGACCCGCTCACGATGCGGTCTCCCTCGAGCGCGACAGAGCGCACCAATTTGGTGTGTCCTTCGAGGACGCGGACGAGCTGGAAGGAAGGCATGGCGTAGACCCTCACCTTGTAGTCCCAGGATCCGCTCACCATGTGCTGCGTGTCGATCGCGACCGCGGTGACCGTCTTTCTCGCCTCCGTGAGGACGTGGCGCGGGCCGCCGCTGGCCCGGTCGAAGACGCGCACGGTCTTGTCGCCCAACCCGGCTACGAGCAGGTTCTCGTGGGCGGCAACGCTGTTGACCTCCGCCCCGGCGTCAATCCTCATCGTTTCTCGGCCGCTGATCTTGTCCCAGACGCGGACGGTCTGGTCGCCGGATCCGCCGCCGGAGATGATCTCGTCGCCGTCGAAGATGACGCTGTTGACAAAGCCGGTGTGGCCCAGGAGGGCGTGCAGGACAGAGGCGGTGGCCAGGTCGATCAGGAAGAGGCCGCCTTCGACAGTCCCCAAGGCTGCCAGCGTGCCCTGCACGGCCACAGCGTTGGCCTCTCTGTTGTCGGGCGTCTTCATCTCCAAGACGAGGGCGCCGTCCTTCTTGCTCCATGCGCGCAAGCAGCGGTCGTCCCCGCTGGCAGCCAGCACGAGGTCGGCGGCCTGCGCGACGCTCCACACGTAGCCCTCGATGCGGCCCATGGCGGCGGCGACGGCGGCGACGGCGGGGCGAGCGACGCGAAGAAGCGCCGCGAGCGACTGCGGCTGCGGCGGGCAAGGGCGAGGAGGAGGGACTCGAGCGAGGGGAGGAGAAGATGGGCAAGATTGAATGGATGGTCAGCTCGGGCCGATGTGGCCTTGGCGCGATCTCCGCGGGGCGCGCGCGCGGACGGCGCGTGCCGCGGCGGCGCCCGCGCGGAGGGGGGGAGGGGGGGGAGAGAAGCTGCTTGCGCCTTGCACGCCCGCCTGCCGCGCGGTCGCGTCGCGCGCGGGGGCGAAGGGGCGGGTGTTAGGTGTTTGAGCGGAGGGCCATGGCCAAGCAAAGCCTTGTGACGTACGTACGTTCCTTCGAGTGATATCACAGGAGTTGTTCTCCCGCTTTCGGGGGAATTTCGAATCGAAGGGGAAGAAACCAAAGCATATACTCTCTAATCTTGGAGAAAACCATGGTTGGAAAGTCTTTCTCCGGCACGAGCACCTTGATGATCCAACCAACGACGGCGACACTTCACTCGCAATCATTTGTGTGCTCTCGTATACTACTCCCTCTTTGACGAAATGTCAAAACTATGCTTTAAAGGCGACACAACTGAATCAAGCACTCTGCACCGTTTTTTAAAAATGGAACGGTCACAGCTGATTTTGTTAATTTGAACCAGTGTTTTCACTTGTTCAGCGTATGGGTGGAAGGCGCACAAGGCATTCCTCCACTTTAAAAAATATACGAGGAAAATTAGACCTCGACTTCATTGACGAACAGAGATGTATTGCTTTGTTTTGTTTCTACGGTAAGTCCGCAATCAAAGGATCCGTCTCTTGCCAAAAGGGATCTGCGTTTGTGAACTACGTTCAGTTGTCGCAATAGCATGCGTTGTTTACTCCACACACAAAAGTATACATGGCGCCTACCAAGAATGTGATAGCTAAAAATTCACGCTGTGTCCAAATGGTTCAGTTTTCATGGCGAAGGTACTGACTGTTGGGAGAGATGATCTTGTCAAAAGAGTCGCATTCAGGTCATAGAGAAAAATATCTACGAGTCAGAGGGAGACGCGGCGTCACGCTCTTTCTGGAGCTGCCCATTGCACGGTCCCCATATCTTCTCATTCCAAAAGCTCTGGCTGACTTTACAAATGTACTCCACTTGCTCCGCCGTGTATGGATTGAATACTTTTTCAGACTTGCGCTTGAATCCGCCGTCGCGTTCATGCATGACGCACTGCAAACCAATCTCAGGCGCAGGCATGCTATCTTCTCCCTGTATATCTCGCAAATGCTGCAAAAGTTGCAAGACCTCTTGCTCGAAATTGTTCACGAGGTTCTCAAAGTAAAACAGCCGCACAGGCCGTCCTCGTTCATCTTTCCAGCGCTTGCCCGTAATATCCTCCTTCTTGGAAAGCCAGAAGCCAGTGTGATTCGCCCAGCCTTCTCCTTTGGCCCAGACAAAATCTTGCCATATTGGGTCCTCGAACTTGCTCAGATCAGTGCTCCCTGTGTGACTGTGAGAATACACGCGGTTGAATTCCGCCATCAAGGTATCAAAAGGGCTTCGCAGAACAACAACTGTACTTACGGCATCTCGGACGTCGTCTTTGCTTCCTTTTGCAGGAACGTAGCTATTCTTCCCTTTTTTCCAGCAATTCTTGCATGGATAATGCGTTTTGACGGCAACGACGGTCCGGTCGCGTAGCATTTCTGCGAGGAACCCACCTTTGTAAAGCTTACGATCGTCGTACATACTGCCAGTGTACAGGCGAGAGCCTTGTTGGATGACGTGCCGGGTCCAGGTGTTTCCGGACCCTGGATACGATGCCAGAGCAATTGGCCCATTTGCGTGGTCCTTTTTCATTATGTGGAGCGGCATATTGCATTCGCGTGGAAGGTGTGAGGCAGAATCGCGTGGCGTCAATGACGCATTTTGCGCCTTGAAATTCTCGCTTCCACCATAGACCCCACGCAGAGGTGACCGCTCATTTTGCTGCTTCCCCTGAAACATCAAAGCATCAATGTCGGACTCTTTTAGAAATCTGGCGGACCCAAAGATACACAACAGCACGATGCCGAGCAAGGCCACAGAGCTCAACATGAGTCTAAAGGTGACCTTGTTTCTCTCGCCAAAGATCGAAGAGGGGTCCATGCGAGCTATCTTGCCGACTGAGACGGAGTATATTTCATCCGTCTTGCCGCCGATTGGCAAAGGTTGCACGCGATTCATTCTGCCAAGTGGAGGTGACCTGTTCGCGAGTTCTGTGCGTAGCAACAAAAAGCTGGACGACCGCGTTCGATTTTAAATAAAAAGCACGGGATCAAACGGTTCAAGACGATGTTACAAAGCTGCGCAGCACCGACTTGAGCAAGCGATCGTCTGATGCGGATGTCCTGGAGCTTGCTGGTTAAATGCCAAAAGAGAACAGAATCCGGGGCGGCTCAAAGAAGGTTTGCTTGCCCAAGATGAGAAGAGAGCGCTCAGGCAGATGGCTCCACCGCTCCTTTATGGCGCAGGTGGGCCGGCACGGGAGCAAACGCGCCAAAATTCGTTCCGTCGACTAATTGTCGTCTTACAAGCGTTTGTGAGACTTCACTTTTCAAGAGTAGCCGTATACTGCTTTGCTCAGTATTACCCGAGAATCCTTGGAGCAAGAGGCCTTGTGCGTGCACCTCAAGGTTGTCTCGCGCGCGCCTGAAAAGAGTATATTAGGTTTCTGCGATCCCTCTCGCATGCTTTGAACGATCCCACTTGCTACTTGGCAATGTTCGAATGGCTGTAAAACGCGCGAGCCGGCCAATCGGGAGAGAAGGGCCCCCCGTCGGAAAATATTTTCCATAAAAAAATTGTGCCACGGCAAAATCAAACGGTCACCCGATTGTCGCGTATTGAAAAGAGGAATCTTTACTGACTGTGAGGCCGAAAAATATTCCCTCTGTGCCGATTTCAGCAGTGATGCGGTCTACTTAGGGTATTCTCATAGGAGACTCTTACTTCTTCAATTTTAGGTCCGCACACCGCGGCAACCGTTGCGCACGGCTGGCAACCAGCTGACAACCAAAAGAAACCCAGTAAACACCATCGTACAGTCCTGTGAGCATCAGTATGAGGGAAAGAAATTGCGAAAAAGCGATGACGGCACCGATTGAAGCACCTGGGGCACCCGTAAGTCAGTGATTCGTTACCAAATCAATCGGCCCGAAAGACGGCCACTGTCACTGTTGATTGATTCATCCAAAAGGTGTTGACTTTGGGAGTGTTCGATGTAGGCCTGCGTAACGGCCTTCAGCGATGCGAGGCCATTGCGGAAGTAGTGAGCAGGGAGGGGCTCATTGGCAAAAGGGACTTTTTGTCTTGCGTTTACACCAAAGGGCCCGTTTTTCGTGCTCGTTCAGTCGTGACTCGCCAATTCGCGCCGCAGATTAAGCTGCGGAGCAGACCATGCTGAGATTCATTTCGAATCCTTTAAATTAAAAGTCACGGCGCGATTCAATCCCAAGCGCGTGTATGAGGACACCTACCATGCGATTCATTCCAAATCGCAAGTTGCGAGTCGCGCAAGAATAGAAGCCCTTGAGGAAAAGTAAAGTTCAGTCACCTGAGCGGCAATGAATTCTTGCGCTTATCACCCCGGGTTGGCAATAAGATCACATTCAGGCGCCACCGTTTTCTTTAGAAGCTTTACTGTTCGTCTGAACCAATTAGAGCTGATTGATTTTTTTTTAATTAAAATAAGAGTGTTGCGCACAAGACAGAGAGGAAAAGCATCTAGTCCATGATTGTCTTGATGACCATTTTGCCTCCAGTTTGGTAGTCCGATTTGAGAACGTCAACAAGGTTGTCATCTTTGAGGCCAAGCACGCGATCAATCTTCGTGGCCAGCTCCTTGGGTAGCATTGTGAAAAGTCTGTAAAAAACCTTGAGCTGGCGCATGATGCCGCCCTCCTCAAGCCAGGGACCTACGAGAAAGAAATAGGATGGCTTCTTGGGATCATTCTTCTTGGAGCGCAATTCCTCAGGAATGCCCTGGCCGCTGAGATTGCCGTAAATGAGAACAACGCTTTCGTCCGGCATGATTTCGTAGATGTCGCTCGAGACGTCGCCCGCGATCGCGTCAAAGGCAAGCGTAGCATCGTACTTTTGCACAGCCTTGGAAAGGTCCGTTTTGAAGGACTCGACATCGGTGCGAACAATGTGGTCGGCCGGCACGTTGTGCTCCTTGAGGATCTTGACGTTCTTCTCTCCGCGCACCACACAGACAACGTCAACATCGTAGACCGGGGCGGCGCGGAGAAGTTGCAGACCGAGAGCTGAGTTTGCCGCAGTATGGACAAGAGCCTTGTGGTGGCCTTCCTTAGCGATCTCAAGCATGGACAGCGCCGTAAGAGGATTGATGAACGTTGCGGCGCCTTCCTTGTAGTCCACGTTTGATGGCAGCGGAAGGATACCTGAGGGAGCAGAGATGGCGTACTCGGCCCAGAATTGGCCCGAGAAGTTCACCGAAACTGCGGCAACGGCGGTACCCAGCTTGGCCAGGATGTACGAAGGAACGCCGCCTCCCGAGGCGACCACCTCGCCAGACCCTTCATAGCCAATGCCGTACGGGTACTTGATGTCAGCAGCCCTGTACCCAGCCGTACCCAGGGCATTGTACATGTCGCTCGGATTCACGGTCGTGTAGTGCACCTTGATGAGGATCTCTCCCTTTTGAGGCACGGGCACAGGGACGCGGCGCACCTCGAGCTCGCCGGGAGCCACGGTCTGCACGGCCCACATTTCCTTGGGGACCTCGAACTTGGGGTTGTAATACAGCTCGTTCGAGACGCCGCCCAGGAGGGCCGCGCCGGCAGCCACAGCCACCAGCAAGAGCGTCATGAGGCCGGGCATCGTCGTGAACTTTGCCAATCGGCTCGGTCGATCCCAGGGTCCGACTCTCTCTCGGTCAGCCTCCGCGTCTCTGCGCGACGGCTCAGGCCCGGCTCCGGCGCAACGTGGCGTGGCGTGGCGTGGCGTGGCGTGGCGTGGGCAGAGGCGAAGCGACGCACGCTCGGGGTTGCGGTTCTGCCTCGCGCCTCTCCTCGTCCCTGTGCGACCCGCGGCGCCTGACCTGTGAGCCTCCGTCCAATCTACTCTGCCCGCGGCCGTGCTCTGCGCCGCACGCTCCGCTCGCGGCGCGGAGACGGCGTCGCCCTCGGGGTCGTCGTCCGGGCCCCCTGCGCGGCGGCCGGGAGACGAGGTCGAGACGGGTGGATAGGGGCGGCCGCGGCCCAGGCGCGTCGCCGTCGCTCCGCCGCAGCGCAACGCGGACTCGCGCTGCCGCGGCAGGCTTCCTGCGCTTCCGGTGTACGTATACGCCTGAACGCACGGCGCCCTCTTCTTCCTCCCTCCCTCCTCGGGGCGCCGTCGACGAAACGTCGGGGAGCGACCGAGCCGGCCGGCGGCAGCGGCACGCAGGGCGGACGACGGCCGCCGAGGCGGGTGCGATGCGCGGCGTCTGGACATGGCGGCCCTTGAGGAGATTCCCCGGGAAGCGAACCAGCGACCACCTCCGTGTTGGCCAGGACGTAATTGTTGCTGCCCAGCCAGATGCGGGTAACATCATTCATCATTGGCATGGCACGGAGGGAAAAGTTGGGGTGGGAAACGAAAGAAGATTTCGGTCACCTTGGTGGTCAAGAGACGACGGACGACGGGCACGTGAGCGTCCGCAGCCTGCCGCTGGCAACCGGTACGGAAGAAAGCAGCAACCTCCTTGTACGCAGAATGCGAAAAGCGATGAATCGACAAATAGATGGATGGATGGATGGATGGATGGATGGATGGATGGATGGATGGATGGATGGATGAACAGGTGAATGGATGGATAGGCGGATGAGAGTGGCTGTTAATATCATCATTACGCCACCAAGGCTTTTGGTCATGACCTTGAGATGTGAAAAAGGTAGAAAAAAGTTTAAATGATTTGTTATTGTTGTTCTTCACAGGCCTGCTCGTCCATCAGACTTGTGCGGCATGCGCATAATAACCTTGCCGCTCTTCTGGTGGTCCGCGTACGCATAAAGCAAGTCAATGAGAGCAGGATCGTCCATGCTGATCTCGCGATCCACCGAACTGGCGAGCTCGTGAGGCAGCATACTGAACTGATAACGCGATACCTTGAACAAACGCCTCAATCCGCCCGCAATGAGCCAGGGGCCAACAAGGTAATAAGAGTACGGCTTTTGCGCATCGTTCTTCTTGTCGCCAAGTTCTTCCGGCATGCCCTCGCCGCTCAAGTTACCATACGTGTAGACGCGCGCTTTTTCGGGCATCGCGCCGTAGACGGCGCGAGCGACATCACCGCCGATGGCGTCAAAAGCGAGTGTCGCTTCCGTCGAACGCACGGCTCGCTTGAGATCGCTCTTGAAGTTGGCCACGTCCGTTCGCACAACGAGATCAGCCGGATGTTTCATTGTCTGGCGCAGCATACGCGCGTTCTTCTCTCCACGCACAACAGCCACGATCTTGATGCCAAACGCCGGTGCCGAGCGCAAGAGCTGCAGTCCTAGCGTCGACGACGCCGCCGTATGTACCAGCGCCTTGTGGCCCTCCTCCTGAGCGATAATGAGCATACTCAGGGCCGTAAGCGGGTTTACATTGGCAAGGCAGCCCTCGCGCAAATCGACGCTGTCGGGAAGCGGAGGGGTGTTTGAAGGCTTGGCGACAGCGTACTCGGCCCAGAACTTGCCGTCACCCGCCAGGTCCCGTGTCGAGACACGCCACTTGCGCAGCATTGCCCAATAACCAAGGAGACCGCCACCAGAGCCCACGACAACACCGCTACCTTCGTATCCAATGCCGTGCGGGTATGTGGGCTCTGTAGAGAGTTTGGATCTGTCCATGGCACAATAGATGTCGCTTGGGTTGACGGGCGCGTGGCTCATCTTGATGAGCACCTCGCCGCGCTTCGGCGTCGGCACGGGGACGCGGCACACCTCGATCTTGCCTTTGGCAGTAGTTTGCAGCGCCAACATTTCTTCGGGCCTCTTTTTGCCTTCAGCGTTGTACACGCGGCGACCGACGATCACGCCAATCACGCCACCCACCGCGAGCGGCACAGCCGCAAGCCATAGCGTCGACGTTAGGTTCGGGGTCCAAGTCCATGACACTGACGCTGTCGAGGCTGGCGACGCCGACGGCGCCGAAGACGCCGGCGCGGTGGACTCCATGGCTGTCTCAAGCGAGCGAGCGAGCGAGAAAACGAGCGCTCCCTCTCGTCTGCGACTCGCGGCGTTCTGTCGCTGCTGCTGCTGCTACTGTTGCTGCTTCTGCTGCAGCGGCTGGTGGGCTGGCTGACTGCGCTTTCGGAGTCTGTGGTCGGTTCTGCCGGGAAATCTCAGGCTATCCTTCCGTCTTTGGGTCCCAGTCGCATACCATGGTGAATACTACACCAACCAGGGCTCTTTCTGGCTCCAAGCCAAGACGGCGGCCGCAAGTTCTCTGGCAGGCACATCAATGTATATGCATTGCACCATGACGAGGCATCATTTAAAGATAGATGGAATTGAATGCAAAAGACGGAGAAAGCTCGCTTTTTTGGGCGGGGGTTAACACTTTCGTCTACTACTAATGATCGGCAGCAGGCATGCGAATGATGGCCTTGCCGCCCTTTTGGTTCTTAGCGTACGCGTACACTGCATCAATCAACGAGGAGTCTTGCAAGTCGATCTCCCGAAACACCGAGCTCGAGAGCTCCCTCGGCAGCATACTGTACAAATACCACGTGACCTTGAGCTTGCGCCAAAAACCACCGGCATCGAGCCATGGGCCAACGAGATAGTAAGAGTAGGGCTTTACAGGGTCGTTCTTTTTGGACGCAAGCTCATCCGGCATGCTCTCGCCACTCAATTCACCATACACGTGCATGAGAGCCTTCTTCGGCAAGGCTTCATACACTTTGCGGCTCATCTCACCATTGATGGCGTCAAAGGCAAGCGTAGCGCCTGTCGTCTGCACAGCACGCTTCAAGTCGCTCTCAAAGCTGGATACGTCGGATCGTACAACAAGGTCGGCCGGGTGCTTCATGTCCTCGAGAAGCGTACGCTCGTTCTTCTCGCCACGCACCACGGCCACGATCTTGACGCCAAAACGCGGCGCTGCGCGTAAGAGCTGCAGTCCGAGCGTTGAGCTCGCGGCCGTGTGAACAAGTGCTTTATGGCCACCTTCCTGCGCAATGACGAGCATGCTGAGAGCCGTGAGAGGATTGATGTTGGAGAGCGAACCTTCTTTCATGCCGACAGAGCTCGGGAGAGGGACCATGTTCGAGACGGATACGACACCGTACTCTGCCCAAAACTTGCCCACGCCAGTCAGGTCTCGCGCAGATACGCGCCACTTGCGCGTTGCAGCCCAATAGGGCAAGAAGCCGCCGCCTGATCCCACGACGATACCGCTCGCCTCGTAGCCAATTCCATGCGGATACGAAGCCACGATGCTTTCGTCAAAGTCGTCCATGGCGCAGTGCGCGTCACTCGGGTTGAGCGGCGAGTACTGCACCTTGATGAGCATCTCGCCTTCCTTGGGCGTGGGCACTGGCACGCGGCGCAGCTCAATCTTGCCCTTTTCCGTTGCTTGCATAGCCCACATCGACTTAGGGATCGTCTCGCTGTAGTACTTTCTGCCCGCCGCCATAGCAAACATGGCTGCTGCCACAAGCGGAACGGCTACCCACGCGACCTTGGGCTGGGCCCGGACTTCGCTCACAATTCTTTCCACTGCGTCCATCTTCGCGTCTTTCTTTGCTTCTGCTCTTGCTCTTCTTCTTGCAGCTGTCTATCTCTGCAGCTGATTCCGCTTTCGCTTGATCTGGTTTTGCTCGGCCCGCTTCCCGCGCGTCTTGCATCTTCGCGCGGAGACATTCGACTTTCCGACCACCTTTCCCACCGCCGCCACCTCCGGCGACCATTTCGGGCCGTTCGCCAGCTTTTGCCGCGTCTCCGGGCAATCTTTGCTTCCTCGCCAGCGTCCGTCAGCAGCAGCGTCTCCTTCCGTACTTCTTCTCACCGTCGAGCACAACTCGAAGCGCAGCCGCGTGCTACGCTATACGCGCTCCGGCCGGCGCACAGGGTGCCAGGATTCGGATGTGTTATCCGCCGGTGTCTTTCCCGGTTTTCGCCGCGGCTCCAGCTGCTCGAGATACAGGGTGACGCGCTCTCTTCAGCTACGGCCCGAAATTCACCCTTGCAGAAGGCTACTCCGCGGACATGGGCGGGTCGAGGGCGGGTCGAGGGCGACGGCGAGGAGGAGCAACTTGAAGGTTGGCTCCTGCTACGTGTGAGGGACGAACGAAAGATCGAACGCATGCATGCGTGCAAGGAGAAAGTCAGGTAAGATACGTCTTCGGATCTCGACGACATCCCTTTCGATCGTGGACGTGGACTCGCCCTCATGACCTCAAACGCTCGTGATCGTAACAACGATCGCGCCCAGCGAAGATTGCATCGCAAGCCCCACCATAGCCAAGCGCTTCGTCAGAAAAAAAGTAGATTGGCCAGCCAGGACACGATGACGGCAGGCCTACCGTGAGTTCCGTTTGGGTTCCAAAACGGTTCTGTGCAGCCTAACCACCGCCGCGTGGCTGCCACCGGCAAACAAGCTTGAACAAAAGGACCTGCGCGCGCTCGCGCGCAGCAAGGAGATCGCAGGCGAGGACGCGATCGACGCGGGAGCGAGGGGAACGCGCGCGGACTTGCTCCAACCTCAAGAAACGACGATGAGCGACGACGACGTAGAAATGTCCGCTCGCGAGCACGGAGAGGAGCTTGCCGCGACGCCTGCACGGCTCATCCCGTGGGTCGAAAAGTACAGGCCACGGACGGTCGACGAGGTCTCGCACCAGGAAGAGGTGATCGCGGCGTTGCGGTCCTCGATCGAATCCGGCAAACTCCCGCATCTTCTGTTTTACGGCCCGCCAGGAACGGGCAAGACGTCAACGATTCTCGCAGTGGCCAAGCAAATCTTTGGCCCCGTCGAGTACAGGAAACGCGTTCTGGAGCTTAACGCTTCCGACGAGCGCGGCATCTCGGTCGTGCGCGAAAAGGTCAAGGGATTTGCGTCCACGACCGTAGGATCCGCCACGCTCAATGGCAAAAAGTTGCCGCCTTTCAAACTCATCATCCTCGACGAAGCAGACTCCATGTCCGAGGACGCGCAGAGCGCGCTTCGCCGCACAATGGAGCTGTACACCCGCGTCACGCGCTTTTGCCTCGTTTGTAACTACGTCAGTCGCATCATCGAGCCACTCGCGTCCCGTTGCGCAAAATTTCGTTTTCAACCCCTATCTGAGGAGTCGTTTACTCGAAAAATTCGAGAGGTTGCCGCCGCAGAGAAACTCTCCATCGAGGACGACGCCATGAGTACGCTGGTTGACGTCTCCAAGGGCGACATGCGCAAAGGCATCACGCTGCTGCAAAGTTCCTCCGAATATAATCAAGGCAACATCACCGCTGAGAGTATCGTTGAGACGGCTGGTGTCCCGCCGGAGGAGTTCATGGACAAGATTTGGGATACCATCCAGTCCAAGAACTTTAATGACCTGATCCAGTGTGCCGACGAGCTTCAAGCGGAGGGTTTTGCCTTGAGCGCGCTCATTCGTCGCTTTCAAGAACGTCTCTTGGCTTCGGGCGAGTCCCCCTTTCCTGATACGGAAAAGGCGGCCATCATGATGAAACTCGGCGAGGTTGACAAGGCCATCGAAGATGGAGCCAACGAAGATCTCCAGCTTCGGGCTTTCTTGTCCTTTTGCATGCAGCAGCACTCCTTGGTACAGGCCGCATAAAATAATGGTTGGGAACAAGAGAGATGCACGGATCTTCACGGCTTGGTTGTCAGGCGCGTTTGCATCGCAACAATCACATCGTTCCGAAACGAACGCATATTCGACCGAATCCAAAGATAATGGAGGCTGCTTGTGCAAATTAACATGCGTTAGTAAAACAAAACGAGAGAAAATGAGAAATGAAAAAGGTATACTTGCGTTTGCCCTGTTTTGCTCGTGACAACCTCAACTTGAAGCAAAGTGAGAGGATTGGCCGTCCATGAAGCAGTCAGTGCATACCTTGATTTATTTTTATCGCACGTTCACCTCTTTTGTGTTCAGAATGGCCGATCCGTAGCGCTAGGAGGCTGTGGTTGCCGAGGCAATTGTACACCTCGTGTAGCCTCGCCCGTGATGGGATTGAAACCTTCCTTGGCCTCGTGGTGTCTGAGACGCTCTGCACGCAAAGCCGCACGATAGCGAATCTTTTCGTCCGTGAACTTGAGCATTTCACCTGCATCAGACTCTTCGTACTGAAGCGTGAGAGGATTGTATGGTACGCTGTTCCCGTTTCGTGGCACTGCTCGAGACTTTCGTGCTGCTTCCCGTGCGGCCTGCTCGGCGCGTTCTTGGTTGATTTTGCGCCATCGCTCTTCCTCCGCCGAGACGGCCTTGGCGCGACGCGTGGTAAGTTGTTGCTCCTTCATGCGAGTTGTAGCTTCCCGCCGCCTCTTTTCCTCCGCGGCAAAGTCGGTGATAAATCGGTCCTGCTCGGTGATGTACCTGTTTCGTTTCAAAGAATCCAGAAAAGAGTTCGTTCCGTGTCAGCTTTGATTCCAAGACTCTGCATTGTGCACGACAATGAAGCATGTTTGTGATGACTACTTTGGCGAGACAGCAGATGATCTTGAAGATGAAGATAGAGATGAAGAGATAATTAACGTACGCAACGGTGCCCGCGTCTGCGGATGCAATTTGTCGTCCATAGTTAATGTATTGTTGGCCCTTGACAGGGGGTCGCTGTGATGAAGAATTTTTCGCAAAATTGTTAGTGCAAAGACAAAAATTTAAAGAGACACACGCCCAACGTTTTCACATCCGACGAGACATTGTTAGTGGGTTTAAATGAGGCGAGATCGATCTGTAAGGAGACAGAGAAAACGTACCTGTTCCAAGAGGGCCTTTTCTTTGGACTCCTTATCCTTTGACGCGTGTCTTTCTTTGCGCGTGAGAGGTCTTCTGTTCATCTGTTGTAAGATTCTTGAGCGTCAGTGTTTCCGTCTGTTTTCTCTCCTCCCATCCCTTTTCCTTGAAGGTGATTGAACGTACAAAAACACGATCATCGTGCGCAAATCTCGCCGCAAGAATGTCTTGCACGGCCGCCATGTTTTCCCTCTCGCTGTCGTGCGCGATATGAAAACAGGCTGCCTGGTCTTTGCGACGGCGTCTCCGTCGCCACGGTCTCTCGAGAGCCCACGCTCCACACGCGACAAGTCAAGCTCGAAAGCGCTCAAGGCTCTGAAGAAAGCACCTTCTCCCTTTTGCTTGCACAACTCGCGCGAGCGAGCGTCTCTGGCCCTTCCCGGCAGCCCCGGTCGCCCCTTCCCAGCCTCGCTCGCCCCCACCCAGGTCTTCTCCCAGCCCTCCTGCTGGTCGCCGGCGTCCTGTCGCTGCAGTTCTTCTTGCTTTTGCTGCCACTCTCGAAGCTCAACGCGTCCGCGTCCGCGTCCGCGTCCAAGTCCAAGTCCGAGCCCGGGTCCGGGTCGAGGTCCGAGCGCGACAGCGACAGCGACTGCGGCGCTCTTCCGAAGTCTAGCTAGCCGTTGGGCGTTCCGGCGGAATCCTCAAAGATAGGAACGCGTTCTCTTCGCGCGCAGCGGCGGCTTCGCATCGATTTATCTTGAGCCGCCTCTGCCGCGAGCGAGCGAGCGAGCGAGCGGCGAGCTAGCTTGCGCGCGGCGGCGATGCAGACCCCGATGCGCGCGTGGCCGTCCCGGCTGGACCGCCTCGCGCAGCGCCTGCCCGGCCCGCGGGCCCCGCCGCGCCTCGGCGCCCTCCGCGCGCACGCGCAGCGCCGCGGCCTGCAGATCGCCATCGCAGCCGCCGCGAGCCGCCACGCGCCGCGCGAAGCCGCCGCCGCCCGGAGCCGCGCGCAGCAGTGGCCGCCTCTGGTCGCGGCGGGAGGCGCGCTCGGCCTCGCGGAGAGGCCCCGCGCCGGCCCCGCCAGCCCGCTCGCGGCAGCAGCGTCGCGAGCGATGGCGTCATGGACGGTCGCCACCGCGGTCTCCGACGAGAGCGCCGCGGAGAACGCCGGCCTGCGCGCCCGCGCCGGCCACGAGGAAGAAGACTCCGACGATGAGGGAGAGGTGATCGTCCTACAGCCCATGAGCTCGCTGGCGGGATCGTCCATGCCAGCGTGGTCCTCTTCGTCGCTCACGCAGGCACGTGCCAGCGGCGCCGCGAGTGCGGGCCCTGGCGATGACGTGGGCGCGCTCGCAGACTCGCTGGGAAAGGCATCTCTGACGGAAAACAGCGGCGACAAGAACAAGAACGGCGGGTCCGGCAAGGGCTCCGCCATTGGACCCACGCGAATCATGATTGTGCTAGATTTGAACGGCCTGGTAGTGCGTCGTCGTAGAAAGAAGGATGTGCCCTCGCACGCTTTGAAAGACCTGGACAAGCCTGGCGGCCCTACATCGGCCGGCAAAATGTACTACGCCTGGAGACGACCGTTTGCAGATGATTTTGTCCACTTTCTCACCAAGAATTTCGACCTCGTCGTCTGGTCCTCGGCGCGCCTCGAGAACATCAAGCCCATGCTGGATATCGTCTTTAACGACGAGGCTCGAAGCTCCATCCTTGGCATCATGGACCAATCCGACTGTCGCGTTGCCGGCAAGCGCCCAGACGACCGCCATCGTCCACTTTTTATCAAGGAGCTATCGCGCGCTTGGGCAAAGTTTCCCCAGCACGGTCCCCAAAGCACTCTTCTTGTCGATGATTCGCGGTATAAAGCGGTGCGAAACCCGCCCAACACCGCCATTCATCCCAAAGATTGGGAGATTGAACACGTTGACGACGATTCCTTGGGTCCCGGAGGAAACATGCGCTCGTACCTTGAAATATTGGCCGAGGCCGCTTCTCGTCCTGATTTTCAGGGCGTGCCTGCTCACGTTGCCACCAACACCTTTCACAGTGGTCGCTCGATCGAGGAACTCAGCGAGGAACGCAAACTTGAGAAGTGGACTCGCGAGGCTTTGCAGGCGCAATCCAAGTACTCCTCTTAGCGCGCGCTCTCTGATTTCTTTTGGCCTCGAAAGAATTCGACGGATGCAAAGATGGTCAACGATTTCACTGTTTCTCCAGCCTCTGCTCTGGAAACAGTGCGCTACTTGGCTCATCAAGAAATCGACTGTGTTTGGTCAAGAGACACTCGACTCTTTCCCCAACGTTACTACGCCCTCGTAGTAGAGGCCTGCGTCGATTCATTCATTCATTCATTCATTCACTCATTCCATTTTCTTCTTCTATTTTTTTCATTTTCACCGAGAAACGCGCTTTCCTTTTCTTTCATTTGTGCATGTGGCGCTCACGCCACCAATGTATACAGGATCAGATCTTGGCCAAGACCAAGGGCCTAGCTAGCTAGTGTTCGCTAGCCTCCTCGGCTGCACCGCTTGCATCGGATGCATGCGTTTGAAAGGAAAGTGAGGGCTGGTCTGCGACGCGGAAAAGTGCAGTGTCGGCGTCTGCAGAAGCTTCGAAGATTGCACTTGGTTCGGCGTCGTAAAGGTTCCACAAACCCCTCTTCACCTCCACGTCGAGCTGACCAGGACTCCACACGACCGAGCCGTAGAGCAGCTTGACAAAACAGTCGTCATTCACGAGAAGCTCGAGAATGTCGCCGCGCCAACACACGCCCTTGGCAACCTCCACCGCTCCGGCCGCCCCGGGGCAATTATGTACGTGGGTCCAGAGATGCGCAGGATTTCTTACGGGTCCGCCTGCGCCGAGCCAGAGACGTTGTTTGTCGCGTATGGCTGCTTGGATAATCTCTCGTCGTTCCGAACCCTGGAAAAGATCCGCGTCCGAGTTCTCGCGCAGCATTTCCCTTGCCTGTCGCGCCTCGGCGTCGGGCAGCTTGGCGTTCATTACAAATCCCACCGTCGGTGCATTCCCGCCGTGGGCAGTTAGCAAGATCACATCCGACGTGAAAGGGTTCTCCCACTTTAAAGAATGCAAGGGCGCGACTTCCTCGGATCCGTCGTCGTCTTCGTCTCCTTCTGCAACGTCATCTTCGGATCCGACATTGTTTTTGTCTGAGAGGGCTGAAGGCTTTTGCGCAAGCAAGACAATGCCAGGACGGAGCGCAGACACGGAGTCGATAAATTGGCCAAATCGTTTTTCCGCACGTGCGCGTTCGACGACCTCATAGAGAGAATTATGGTCGAAAACGTACTCGAAGCCGCCCCTTTCGACGTAGTCATCATCGCTATCCACCATGCCCAGTGGAACCTCTTGATCGTCAGCAGCAGCGAGAACAACGTCGACCCCGCTGACCGATCGGAGCTGCTGCGTAAACTTAGGACCAAAGGCGACCCCCATGGCTGAGGCTGCCAGGGAAGGACCCAAACTTTGCCAAGACAATGCTCGTGATTTTGGAGGCTCTGCGGTCAAGACAACCACATTGATCCAAATGAGGACCAGATTTGTGCAAATGACGAGCGTTGACAAGAAAGGCGTGCGACCTACACAGCGTTTCCATTGAGCGAGTTTGTTCCACATGACAAGCGATATTGTCTGACCGAGAACGTGTGAGTTGGAGAAACGAGACGTGCAGAACATCGTTACATCCGAGGTCATCATGGACAGAACATTATATGCTTTGTTAGTAAACGCTTCCTCATTTTCTTCTCCCTTTGCGCCCCCCCCCCCCTCCCCCACCCCTTCCCCGCCCCCCTCCGACTGCGTAGAGCTCTCCCACGCGCAACGCGAGAGAGCGACAGGCTTGCCAGCGGACCAGCGCCACGCGCCTACGCGTGCCCCATGACACGCGACATTTCTTGTCCGGGCGAGAAAGGCCGTCGGTCGCCCTCACAAGACCCCACGCCTAAACAACTCACGCCCAAGACTCTCGCTCCCGAGCAGCGACCGCGCTCGCGGGAGCGTGTACGCCATCGCGAGCTCGTCCACGCCGTCCATGGTCATCGCCCGTCCGAGCGGTCTGCGCGCGACAGCTCCGTCGAATCTCTTGATCAAGGACTGTCTGGCTCGGGTCGGCGCGGCTGCGGTCCCCGAGAGAACCGCACTGGCAGGCAAGGCACCCAGCGCCGCACGTTCAGAGGATCAGGGTTAGGTTTAGGTGTGCGTGTGTATCGCATGAAAAGATCTGGGGAAACCAGGCTACTGCCAGGCCTACGAGGCAGCAGCGGACCTGGCAGTGAGGGAGCTTATCGAATGATCTCGCGGAGAGAAGCGTGGCAGAGAGGCGAGCAAGGGGTTTGGTTTGCTGCTGGTTTGGTTTGGGTTGCTTTGGTGTGATTTTGGTTTGGCTTTGCTTTGCTTTGCTTTGGGGTTTGGGGGAGATTGGTTTGCTTTGGATCGGGGGTTGGATTGGGGGCTTGGTTTGCTTTTAGTTTGGTTTGGGTTACTTTGGTGTGATTTTGGTTTGGTTTGTTTTGGCGTGATTTTGGTTTGGCTTTGCTTTGGTTTGGGGGTTGGTTCGGATTGGTTTGCTTTGAATTGGGTGTTGAATTGGGGGTTTGGTTCAGGGATTTGATTTGGCTCACTACTTTAATTTTTTTCATACGATGAAGACTAAGTTTTTTCGTTGCTGCTGGAGCTGGCCCGACGAAAGCAGACCCACCTAAAGTCATCGGGAATGTTACCTGGGAGAGCGTTCTCGTTTTCGCTAAAGTCGACTAATTCCACGACGCGATAAGGCAAGTGCCAGCAAGACTGAGTCGCCTGGGCCCGAATTGAAAACTTAGGAGGCCAGTAAAGGTCGATGTTTTGGCAGCTCAAGGCATCCAGACGATACATGCGGTAGTAGGCCTGGTGACGCTCCTTCCATTCCAAGTACTCTGGGCTCGAAAGAAGGGTATGAACGTGGTCGCGCAAAAAGTCATTTGATACAAATGGAACATTGGCCTTCATTGCCGCAAGCAGCCAAAAAAGGTCGTCGTTGCCCGATTCAATTGTGCAGATCGTAATGGTAGGATCCTGCGTCAACTTGCGCCAGGCTTCTCTGTTCCCCGCCTCCGTCATATGGCGCTTGCCTGTGTGCATCCGATGCATGACCACGAGTTTATGCTTGTCCGGCCCAATCGCATCCAAAACCTGCTGCAGCTGCACGAATGACCAGCGTGGACGGTTTCCAAAATTCTGCTTGTAGTGAGCAATGTTCGCAGCGTCTATCAAAACGTCGTACGGTACGTTGATTTTCTGCTCAAAGGATGCAATCGCCGCATCACGATCCATGCGATTATGCATTGTCGTCTTGAGGTATTCTATGAGATCAGGCAGCATGGCTTCGATTTTCTCGGGCGATGGCTCGATCGAGGCCAGCGTCTCGCTGCAACAGCTACACTTGCCCGATTCGGCGTCGACAACGACATCATCAGTGACCTCCCAGGTGTGGTCAGGATCGATCTCTACTCGTTCGCGTAAAATGGCGGTCGTCTTCGCCCCAGGGACATGGTTCGACTTGAAGAACCAGTTCACCAAAAGGTCGTCAAATATCGAGAGTGCGAGCCGCTGCAACGAAAGGTCCTCATTCGCCTTGGCTGCCTTGGCCACGCAAAGACAGCAATTAAAGTACAAGTGATAGACCTCTTCTTCGTCTCGGAGATCTACTTTCAGCTCCTCCATGGTGCCATGGATTTGGCGAATGTACTCCAGGTCCTTCTGAGACTGCGCTTTCTCGGAAAGGTAGGTCAGCGCGCCCAAATAAGTACGTACGCGTGGGGCTATATTAGCCTCGCGCATCTGATTTACCATCTCGAGGGCGCGGTCAATTTCGCCTTTTGAGCTGAGCCACTTGACGACATTCGACCAGAGCGCCTCGGAGACTTGGATGCCTTCCTTGCTGGAGGACTTTCCTTTGAGCAGATCGCCGTCAAGAAGCTCCTGCATCATGTCGTCTCGGTCGGTCATGGAGAGCAGCCGAATGACTCCAGGGCGCAGCTTGACTCGCTGCATGATATCGTCGCGGTGTGCCTTGAACCACGCGAAGAAAGCTTCAAAGTCCTCAAAACGCTGGATCACCTGATGTTCAATGTCCAATCGGAGCGCATGGGCCTGTTCTGGCTCGACCTGCGACAATTTGTAAAGACGCAAGTACTTTGAAGGCTCCATGTACGACTCGAGGTCGACGAACTTGCTCAGAGGTACGCCGCCGGACACGCCGGTGTTGACCATGCTTCTGGCCTTTCGATCTTCCTCATTTTGCACATTTCGCCCGTCTCGATGGGTTAACTTGGCGACCTTGCCAGTTCGATCAGGTCCTCCCACGTCCTTGCGCTTTTCTCTGTTTGCGCGTGGTTCACTGCGTGCGGGACCATTCACGACTGCAGACTTGTTCGCGCTAGTGCTCGTTTTGCTGTGCTTGTCACTGCCGCCTTTCTCGGCGCCAGCTTTGTCGCCGCGCATTGCACCATTGTCTTCGCCTTCCATCTTGCTTCGTTTCCACGCTTTGATCAGCGACGAGGGTTTCTTAGGCCCCTTGGCGGGTGTTGCGCTCTTGTACGCCGCCTTCTTTGCCTTTTTCTTCTTCTCAGTCTTCTTCGAAGGCGACGAAGAAGAAGAAGAAGAAGAAGAAGAAGAAGAAGAAGACGACGACGACGCCGACGAGAGCCACGCGACCTGCTCCAGTTGCGTCCACGCCAGCGCGCGAGTTACTCCCGCACCGCCGTGCCTGAGCAGCAGCCGCGATTCCAGGCGCCCGCCGCGGGCTGCTGACGCCCCCGCCGCTGCCGCCGCCGCCGCCTGCAGCCGTCGGCCGGCCGCGAGCGCCTCGACCTTGGCAATGCGGGGGCTCGCCACGCGGAAGGCCGCTGCCAGCATACGCTCGTCGCGCACGCGCCCTGCGCGGGATGATTGATTGATCTCCGTTTGCGCGGCTCTCGCCGCCTGACGGGTCGTCGCTGGGTGGCTGCGAACCCTGCTTGCGACAAGCAGAGTGGGCCTAGGCGTAGCAGGACTTACTCACTACTCTAGGAGTAGCACTCACCGAGAGGGCGTAGTATACTGCTCCGAATGTGAACGCGGCGGCTCACGCATCGCCGAGAACAGGAAAGGCCCCGTTCTGTGAGCAACAGCGTCTTTGGGCAGGTATATCTCGGAGAGTGTTCCTCTTTTTGAGTTTCTGGGTATTTGATGAGAATGCGCAAGGAAATGAGCTCTCGCTTCGAAGAGAAATGGAGGAGAGAATTTCGAGGATTGCCAAGAGCGAAATGCAGAGATTTTTAGATATCGAGTCTGCGTGCAGAAAGAGCGCTTATGATTATACCCAACAGGACTCGGCGTTTTGCAAGGGATGGGAAAGAATGTCCAACTTCTATTGGAATTAGACTTGTAAGTCTTGTTTTGAGAATCTAATTATAATGCAAAAGCCAAAAACACGTTCAAGATCCTCGTTGTCTCCGCGCCAAAAAGAAGACCTTCACTTTTCGCGTTTTCTCCCTTTTCAAGGCGACCATGTGGCCCACTGACAAAACAAAGATTTAGAAGTAGTTGGGGGTATAATACATTTCTCATTTCACCGTGACCCAGAAATTTACAATGAAAGACATCTTTCGAGCATGATCCAAACACGGAAAATGCCCCCCTCTCGGTGAAACTGTCGCAAGGGATTGGCCGGCCAACGTCCTTCTCAACAGACAGACAGGCAGACCAAACACATAAAGCGAAGAACAACAACAAACAGCGCGCGCGCGAGAGAGAGCTGCGAAGAACAGCGTGGACAAGTGCGCGACGAGGGCTTCGGTCGTCGGCGCCTGACTGACGGGAAGATGGACCCTCTCATGGCCAAGTTCCAGAGGGACATCAACTGCGCAGCGGACGACGACAGAACCACTCGCACGAGGGCGCTCAAGAAACTCGACGAGGCGGCCTTTGGCAGACGCAGCGCAGACGAACTCGACGAGGAAGGGGCGCGTACCAAGCTCCTGAACAATGGACTGCTCCAGACACTCGTGGACAGGTTTGCGGACCCGGCTGAGAAATGCCGCGAGCTGAGCGTTTCAATGCTCACCAAGTTCGTCCAGGAGGACGCCAAGGGCGTCGATCCGAAACCAGGCCGCGGCATTGGCAAAGCCACTGTAGAGGCCATTGCGGCGCTCAGCATCGAGGCTGCAGAACCGCGTCTCTGCGAATCGCCGTTTCCAGAAGGCTCCGAGGAAATTCGGCTCGCACTTGTCGAGCTTCTCGCAGCGCTCATTGACCATCCCCATGCGCACGACGCCATCGAACGGAAATTCTCAAACATCGCGCGCATCATCACGCGTGCTTCGACAGACACCTTTCCGGATTGTAAGAAAGAGTGCGCAGCATGCGTCACGAAGTTATGCGCCGCCTTCCCGGACACGGTGCACCGCCAGTTTGAGACGCTTCTGGACGCCCTTGTCGCCAACCTTGGCCATCAGCACGCCAAGGTGCGTCAGGCGTGCCTCGATGCCATCAAGGCGCTCGCTGTCTCGTGTGCTGCCTCGGCCGCAACTTTTCAGGATGTCATGCACGAAAAGGTCGTGCCCGCCATCCGAAACGTGAACCACGATCGCGCCTCGGCAGTTCGCATTCGGGGAATCGAGCTCATTAGTGAGCTTTTGCGGACCATGCCCGACTCGACCGTCTACCGCAAGGATTTGCTGCCCATTCTTATCTTCGGACTAGCCGATCAGGCCATGCAGATTCAACAGATGACACTCGATGTCGTCGAGCGACTCGGGCAAAGTCTTGCTGGCGATGCCATTGAGACGGCCGCCCCGCCAGATCCCCCTGCTACCATATCGCTGCCAGAGCCCTTTGCAAAACGCCCAGGCGCCGGGGCACGCCAGCTCGTTGTAAACATTCTCCCCTCGGCCCTGCCCAAGTTGCTTCAAGAGGCACGCGACTGGACCGCGCAGGAGCGCTTCCGCGCAGTCGCGCTGATGCGCTGCTTTGTGGTATTTGCCGAAGATGCCATGCAGCCGTTTTTGCGAGAAGTTTGCGAGACCCTCTTTGTCGTCGCCATGGACGACGAGCAGTCTGTGCGCGACACAGCCGCCGACACGGCCAGGCTTCTTGGTCACTTTTGCAGCACAGAGGCACTTCTCGACCTCGTCCTTCCAGCATGTCTCGGCCAAAAGGCTGCAGGGGATGCCGGTCCTGAAGAGGGCGCAAGTCGTCGGCTCGGGGCGCTCGCCTGTCTCGCAGGCATCACGCTCGGTTTGCCCTCGCGTCCCGGACTCCATGCGCATCTGGCCCGCATCTCCGCGACGCTCAATGACCCGGCGTTGGAGCGCGCCGCGACCAACGAGTCTGCGATTCAGGTCCAAGTTCTTCAGGCCATCTCAGGCCTCCTTGAGCATGCCTACGCATCAAATGTGCAAGACAATCTCGGTCCGCTCGACCGAGAGACCATTTGCAATGTGCTACGTGTACTTTTTATTCTGATCACCAGCCCTGGAGACGAGGATCTGGCGCAGGGCGCGGAAGAATCCCTCGTTCTGGCCGCTGCGTGCGGCGATTTTTTCACGCACGTGGCCGTTTCCAATGACGCTGACGCTGAGCCCGTACCTAGCGTCTCCGCGATGGTCGAGGCTTGTTGTTCGGGTCTCTTGCCTGCGGACGCGTCGCAGGCTGCCTCGTGGACCAAATTTGCAGCTGACCGCCGCGTTTTTGACCAGGCGGTCCGACGCACCGGTGTCGCGGGTCTTGCGCGTCAAGGTCAGCTCGCCAAGGTGGTCCAGGTACTCGCCGTGACGACTCCTGCCGACAGAGATGCAGACTTGCGACTTTGCATGCTCTCTCTGCTCGAGGCAATCATCGCCTCCAGCCTCGGTAATGATACGGGCCCCGACAGTATTTCTGACAAAGAGAACCGTGGGCCTCTCGATGCTTTTGCTCCGGCGCTCGTCAGCAAGGTCCTTGGTCCGAACCTTGTATGGCGCGCGGGCCGCGTGCCATCGACTATTCGCAAGGTGAGCATGTTTTGTCTGAGTCGACTTGCCGCAGTTGCTAGCGATGCGCAAACACAGTGGTACGCAAGTGAGCTTGACGGCCTTTTTCCGACGCTCAAGGCTTGTCTTGATGACCTCGATACCGATACGCGCCGCTTCACTTGCATGGCGCTGCGGGAAATCTATGGCCTCCTTGTATCCCACAAAAAGGAACTGAGCCGCACTGTTGTCGCTGACGGCTATCACGACATTATTAAGCGTCTCGACGATGCAGATGATCGCGTTCGCATTGTCGCTTGCGAAGCTCTCGTGAATATGATCAGGGGAGCTCCCCTCGAGATTTTGAAAGGCACGCCAACCGAATACATTGTTGACACTGCGCTCATCCACATGGATGACGCGGAGGCATCGGTCCAGCAAGCCGTTTTTGGTATTGTTGAAGCTCTTGTCCAACGCGGTGTAGATTTGGGGAAGATTTCGGCCAAGGCAGCCTCGCACAGAGCGCGCCACCGCAGCCCGGACCTTTGCGATCGCCTCGTTGCCATGTGCGAGCAAAAATTAGAGTAAAACAGTTTGCCTTTTTTTCTTTTTCAATTTTCTAAAAAGGTCAGCGGTTTGGGACTCCGCAGGCATCGTGTGCTCGAAAATCCAAGGAAAGATAAAAATTTCGCCTCCCGAAAGCAAAAGAAATATTTTTTGATTGATTTTGAGAGGAACGACCCATGGGGCATGCTTGCACAGTGCGGAATCGGAGTTCGATCCAAAATAAGAGGCGGCCCGCTCGTGTGCGATCCGAAAGCACATGCGGTAGAGTACCGTACTCTTCCCCCTCTACCCGACACGCACTTCTCTCGCGACCGAAACTTTCCATGCGTTTCGTATTCAGTTTCCATGCGTTTCGTATTCAGTCTCGCTTTGGAAAACATTCGAGCGTGACCTCCTTCACCACACCGTTGAGTTCATTTACATCTCATCGACATCTTCCTTGCGAGCGAGCTCGAGCAACAAGATTTTGAAAAAGAAGAACTTTTCAAGAGGTTTTTTCTTAATGTGCTGCTTTGTAGCGAGCCAATCCTCGGTTTGCCAATTCCTCTTCGAGAGCTTCGTCTTCGGATTGCAAAAGCGCTTTGAGCCGAGCGCGACGCGCACGAACGAGGTTCTCGCTTTCAAAGCGAAGTTCTTCCTCGCATGCCGCCTCAAGCCTCACATCTGCCTCGCGATTCGTCGACTGTTGGTGCTTTGTCTCCCAATGTGCGCGAGCCTCGGCAGACTTTCGATCGCGAAGATCGTCCATGGCGCGAGCTACTGCCATCTCTTTCTTGACGAGCTCGCGCACATTGTCATCTGCCTTGCGCACGCGGGGTCGTCGTGTGCTCGAACTCATTATTTGGAAAAGTGAAGTCTGTCTGGGCTCAACAACGTCGCGTTGCGTGCCACGTCACTCGCTCGTCGCTCGAGCCTTTTGTCGCCTTCGGTCACGACGTCTTGCCTCTTGCTCTGCGTCGTGTTCTACGTCTTGTGTGCAGCTCAGCTGTGCGCGCAAGAAATGACTCTAAACAATAAGTGAGGTATAACCAAGGCTCGAGCTCGACGATGCAACAATAGGCTAAAAGAGAGCGAGACGTCAAGCACTCTGGCATCCGTCCGAGTGGCCTTAAGACCGTCAACATACGGATGGCACGGCAATAGCACCATGGCATGGCACTGCAATGGCATCGCCATTCGTCAACGGATCTTTGACATATAGTATTCACGTGCTCTTGTCGTACGATTCTCGGGAATTCATCCATGCACAGTCCCTGCAATCGGCTGGTGGGTAGGCCAGGCTCCACAAGACGTAGCACATACGTTCGCTACGCGGCGCCGCGAGGGTGGTCGCAGTTGTCGGATTACGCGCGCAAAACGCGCGCCGGGGCCAGAGCGCATATGCGCGACACATTATTTGACAGCTTGCAGATAGATCACTTGTAGACAGACGCTGGCCAACCAGACACCCGTGGTTAGCCGGCTGGCGCGCTGAGCAGCCAGCCGGCAAGCCAGTCGTCATGGGCGGCGCCGCGAGTCTCGACCGCCGTTCGACAGTCTATGCAACATCATCAAGCTCCGCGCGCGCGAAAACTGGGCGATGGTCGCTTCGTCCAAATTATGCGAAATCATTTGCGGAAGAAAAGCATGATTTAAATGACACGGAAGAGAACGAGAAAACCCATAAGACTCAGCGAATGCACACTCTCATCAAGGTTAATCAGCACCAAGTCTCAAAAAGTGCCGACCTACCTCCCCAAACCCGGAGGACAAGACTATCCAAACCAATTATGAGCTCAAGTAGAACATTGACGGCACGGAGGCTCGCACTTGGTATAATTGCCAAAACGAGAGAAACCTATACCATGACGCGCCGCAAAAGGCAGATGCAGATAAATCAGGATGCGATTCACGACCGACTCCTCCCTCAGCGCGAAATCCTATTTCGGCTCGGTCTAATGAAAGTCATGCAGTATCTCGACTATCGGGATCTCGGACGAGCAGGCGTGGTCAGCAAAAGGTGGAACATAATCATGCAGCGACATCTTCGCGTCAGTGATGAAGGTTTTTGTGAGGAAGAAAATGCATGGATTCGTTCGCAGCTGGCCTACAATGAGACCTTCTTTGTTCGCTCCATGGTTCAGTATCTTTGCGAGGCTGTGGCCCAAGTGATAGCCCATGGCGAAGAAGATCCTTCCGAAGAGGCGTTAGACAACATGGCGGCAAAGGTCCGCCAGCACCACTCGCACTACGCCACATGTCCTGCCGTGGCAATGGCACTGCTTAACAACGAGCCCGGCGCCCATGAAAAAGCCATGGAGCATGAACGCGTGTTCCGTGCCAAGTATTCGCGACTCAAAGTTCTTCTCTCCAGACGTGAGTTCATCAAGAGGGTGGTTTTCTCGCTGATTGAGGGCATGCAGGCAGGCGAGGGAGTTCTCGAAGCGGCACGACAACGCCTTGAGAGCGCAGCCGAGGAAGAAGCGCGCCTCCAGGCTTTGCAGTTTTATGGCGATGCGTCAAGCGTCGATGAGCGCTGCGCAACAACAGCAGGCATATACCACGGAGACATTATCGTGGCGTGCCGATCTTATTTCGCCAAAATTGAAGCAGCGACAGAAAAGGAGCATAGCAGAGCTTGCACGGAAATTCGCAACCTGATTCACGGGAAAATGGCATTTCCGCGTGGCGACACATTCAAGGGTTTCGAGCTCGTCGTCCCTTCGGATAACTCATGGGAGAGTCGGCGGGGCATCCCCGCAATTGCTAGTATGACGGACGCGGAGCTCGAAGATGCCGACATTGAGATTTTCTTTGGGCGCAACTTGCCACAACTCAGTGTTGCGCTGGTCAAACTCAGCATGACCTCACGCTGCCGCGAACGCTTTCTTTCGGAAGACTATTTGAAGACAAAGGTGCTCGCAAAGCTAGAAGACCTCATTCGCACGTGCACCCCGGATCACAACATTTTTCATGATTCGTATGAATCCATCATGGGGAGTTCCCTACATCCGGACTTGCCAACGAGGGGAATCGAGGCCCTCACGCCAGTGGATCTCGCTTTCGGCATGGTTGAGTCGCGCATTGATGAGTACTTGGACTACTTTATCGATCAGCGCTGGCTCGAGCGGTCAGGGGCGACCGTTCGAGAAAGCGAAGGTTTGCCCATCTCACCAGATGAGGTGGAGACCAAAGAAGAGGGCTGGTTCTTTGATGAGCTATGCTGCGTTTTCTTTGCTGCTCTTGAGAAGTCACCGGAAAAAGCAGCATTATTTGCAAATGACCGCTCAAAAATTCATCAACGAGCACTTCGCCGGTACATCCATCATACTCTTACAAAGGAGAATGCTCGGCATGGTCTTGCGACATCGTCCCAGGGATGCTCGATCGCGCCGGTAACGAAGCGCATTGAGCTCACGCATAGGCTTGTGCCTGCGCTCACACGTGCTGCGCTCCGAGACCTTGGTCGTTCTTTGGATGGTCAAGCAGACGATTTTGAGCGGCGCATCTTCGATGACGACAATCAACGACTTCTCAAGGTTTTAAATGCTCTTGCGTTGCGTGAGCTTGCTGACTTGCTTGAGCAAAAACGTCTCGAGATCCTCGAGTACGAGAAGCAAAGCTTGAAAGTGGATTTGTAGTGGAACTAAAGTGTAACTTACTTTTTCAGAATCTGAAATCCTTTCTCAATTTGCTCCTTTCCGAGAAAAGTCCTGGCTCGCTACACCAGGAGTTGCTTTTGCTGTCGAAGACGAGGACAAGAGCAATTCCACATTTACTCTTAGTTTTCTTTTCATCGAAGAAACCAAGACGAAAGCTTTTCCTTTTTCCCAAAAGTTTTTTTTTTACATTTTTTGGGGAAAGAAGTTGTGCTGGAAAGAGAGCCCAACTTGAGGATAGTTCGCAATAAATAATCCTAAGGTAGTCCACATAGACTGAAAGCCGGGGCAGAGGGGACAGGGCACGGTGAGGCCCACAGCAAAGGGGCCCAGTGGCGCGAGGTGTTGTGATTGGGAGGAGAGTCGAGAATGGAGAACAAATTTATTCTCCAAAAAGCCAACATGGCCGCACCGACAGCGAGCATTCTAGGAAACAAAACCCAAACTCTCCGGTAAAGCAGCTCCGCTTGCCCAAGTGCCCGTCACCGTCACACGCTCGCGCACGAAGGAATCGATCAGGCCGCGAGACGAAACGGCGCCTCGAGCGAGGACGCGCAGCTGCAGCGATGGCCTCCGCTACCATGGCGCGCGCGCCGACGTTGGAATTGGTCGGCACCACCAATGTGTGCCAGGGCCAGCAGTTCACCTATCAAACCGGCGCCGACAGAGGCCCCAAGGGCGCTGCCAGAGCCCCAAGGGCGCTGCCAGAGGCCCCAAGGGCGCTGCCAGAGGCCCCAAGGGCGCTGCCAGAGGCCGTATTGACGCCGGCAAAGGCTTCAATGGCAACTTTGTCATCTTCAAGATTTCCCATCTCGCCCCTTACAGCTCGCTCCGCGCCGTGCGGGTGTCGCTGCTCGCAGTGAAGAGCGATGGCACCGTGATATTCATATCCAGCGCAGATGTCCCTCCTGACGTGCTGCGCGATGAGCCCAACGGCGCCCTCGTGCACTGCCCCCGCACAGCCGCCATCCGTAAGCGGACGCACGTGCAGGTAAACTGGATATCCTACTTGCGTCAAAATGATGGAAGCACCGTCTTCATTGTTCATGAGGGATCCGTCACCAAAAAGGACGAGAAGAAGGATAACGGCGAGACGGGCACGTCCATTCGCGTCCGGCTCGAGGTCATATGTCATGGCGCCGAGCAGCCTTTACAAAAGGATGTGGACATCAAGTGGCAGTCCAACCTGGGCAACGACCGCAAGGATGTAAATCGCGAGAATTTGGCTCTCTTTCGAGCCGCGTACAATTTTCACGCCGCCAGAACAATCCGTCATGTTCTGGAATGCGGCAAAATGGACCCATCAAGCCCCAGCAACAAAATGGGCAACCTGCATTACCTGTTGGAGCACGCCCCCGATGCGATAGATTATGTTTCGCAGCTCCAGCGCGAGACCAATCTAAACGGAGATATCTTTCTCAGGGACACCGTGCGCTCTTTCCTTCCTTCTCGCGTGCCAAAGGTCGCCGGGTCGCTCAAGTTCGCAACCACGCAAGGGGCGTGCCTCCAGAAGGAGGACACCGCATCCTACAGCGCGACGCCCGGCGGCATCAAGGACGTCAATGAAGCCTACCGAGGACTTGCAGCTCGCGGGCACGTTTCGGCGGTTGATACTTACGCACCGCTCGCCGACCAAAGTAGTGATCTGAGAGCCGCGCATGCGCCGGCCGGCCTCGAAGGAGCATGCCTGGAGCCCATTCCGTCAGGAGGCGAACAAGCATTTCTCCGCGCCGAAGGCGAAGGCGCGTCCGCGATGTCTATCTCCTCCGCATCCATGAACAAGTGCTTCACTTTGTTGGACGGCACCTGCACCTCGGAGTGGCAGCTCTGTAATTCCGAGACCCCGTTGACAGATGACGACCTCCAATTCCTGCAAATGTTTGATTTCGAATCAAGTTCATTGGGCCATGTTTGCAATTCTCCGGATGGAGTCAAGGATTATCACGATGACGAGATTGCAGATAGCTCCTTCCCGAAACATGCTCTAGACGAGAACGCAGAGCTCGAGGACACAAACAAGCGCATGCGATATCACAATGGTGAATGCACTGATGCCACGCCTTACCGCAGTAGCCAATCGATGGAAAGAACAAATGCTTCCACCTCCTATCCCCCTGCACACATGCAATGAACACTACAAGGTGAATAGATTACCTGATCTCCTCTAAAATTGACGATTATTTTGTTTGTTTGTTTTTTTGTAAGCTTGTTCGACGCACACGCACGCACGCGCACACAACAAACCAGATGTCGCAAAGGAAACAAAGGGAATGAAAAGATTGGATTCTTGTGAGCATTTTATTTTTGGAGAGAAAACGCGCGGACTTTCATCCAACAAAAAGTTGACTGGAGGGAGGCCTTGTTGGAGCGAGAGCTACCTTGCCTTTTTCCTTGCGCACTAATAACAAGAAGAAAAAAAGAGAATGCTTGGCGAGATTTTGCCCGAGAACGCTGCGTTTTGTCGACAGGGGCCTTTGTCCTGTCTCTTTGGCGGGGGGGGGGCTTTGATCGAAAATCTGGACAAGCACCTGCCAGTGCCAGAACGTAGAAGGTAGAACATTGCGCATGTCGGGGGTCAGCAGATATGAAAAGGCGCGAAAGATGACCCCCCATCTTTCACCGACCAAGTCAGCCAGCGTCCGTCTACTATTCACGGTTGGAAATGCTCTTGCTGATCAATCAATCAATCAATCAGTCAGTCAGTCAGTCAGTCGACTCGTCCATCTTCTGCCCAGCGATACGAGGGCCTGCTTCTGCCCTTCGTCACTGTCATCTGTTCAATTGCGCGAAAGGGGCTTTTTACACCTGGAGACCCGGGAGAACCAAGGGGTTCTGCTGCACCGCAGACTTGAGGTAGAGAAAGCAAAACTCGCCCATGACGAGAATGTGCAAAAGCTGCGCAAAAAGGACAAAAAGACCAACCCAGCCACCCGTGATGCCAATGGAATGTTTGTCCGTCAGCTCATGGTAGGAGCTGGCCCAAAAGACGGTGAGAAACAGACGCGAGAGGCCAATGGAAAAGACAAAGTGCGAAACCCAAGGCTCGACGGCTCGGTTGGCCTTTTGCAGCATGTAGAACTGTGGCAAAATCGCCACGACCTCGAGATACAGCGCAAAGGTCCATGCAATGTCGGTGAAGACGTTGCGGTTCAAAGAAGGGTGAAGCAGAACAGCCAAGATGAAGCACGGGATAATGAGCACAATGAAGCCCGCCTGAGCTGGAATGTTCTTGATCTTGCCGAAGCCATCTTCTGATGCGTTGTAGGTGTTCTTGTACGTGACGACCGTGATAAAGATGAGGAGCCCGACGATGAGCAGCGAGGCGATCTCGACGGCCTGGTACAGCCAGTCGCCGGACTTGTCGTAGGGGAGGTAGCCCTCGTAAAAGAGAATGGAGCTGAGTCGCGCCAGAAAGACGAGCGCGTACAGCTCCAACGTCTTGAGCGAGACACCAGCGCACGACCTCTCGCTGCGGAACTTGACCAAAAGAACCACAAAGCCGAACATGCGCGTCAGCGCACCTAGCGTGAGCAGGAAACTAAAGTCTCCGTCGCTCAAGAGGTGGTACACGAAGAGGATCGTGGCGAACCCGGTAAGGTACATGATGATATTGAGGCGGTTCTTGTTCACCCACTCCTTGCGCTTCACCGGATTCTGCATGGTCTCCACGAACTCGCGCGTCCCCATGGTCGCTCGCCTCCGTCTCCTCTGCCCGCGCCCTCCGGCGCCGCTCCGCCCGCGCCGCGCGCGCCGCCCGCCTCCGCGCGGCCGTCTCGCAGGCTCTCCCTCCCGCGCAGCCGCGGCTTCGTCCGCTGCGCCGTTATCGCGCTCTGCTCTGCTCTGCTCCGCTCCGCTCTGCTCTGCCGCTGCGCCGCGCCCTGTCCTCGCGGCCGCGCCGTGCTCCGCTCCCCCCGCGCTCGCTCGCTCGCTCGCGTTGCGGCTCTGCCGCGCCCGTCCTCCGCCGCGCCAGCCTGGCCGCGCTCGCGCTCGCTCTCGCCGCTCTCCTCGTCGCTCTCCTGGTCCCTCTCGCTCGGGCTCTTTCTCCTCTTTCTCCTCCTCCTCTCTTTCTCCTCTTCCTCCTTGACAGCGAGGCCGCCGCGCGAACCGACCGGCCTCCGCGCCTCTCTTCGCCGCCGCTCCGCGCTCCCGCCGGCCGGCCGGGCTGGCCGCGCCGCGCCGCGCCGTCGCGCGTCGCGCGCGGCGGCGCGAGGGAGCGCGGGAGGGCGGGAGGGAGGCGAGAGGCCGCGGCAGCGAGGCGAGGCGGGAAAGATAGAAAAGCGGAGCCCTGCTCCTGCTGCTGTGGCAGGCTGCTGGGCGCCCGCCGCCGCTCGTGGAAGGTCCCGTATTTGAGCGCCATGCGGGCGAGTGGCGGTATTGGCGGCGGGGCGCGCGGGGTGGGTTTGAGCTTATGGACCCCGCGAGCGGCAGGATTCGTCGGCGGCTGGCGCGACCGTTGCGCAACCCCGAACCACGTGGTCGTTCCTGGATGTTCTTTCGTTGAGCGAAGACTGGAAAGGGTGGTTCGTGTGTGTTCTGCGAGGCGCGGAGGCGGGTAGGGATGGAACGGGACTGTGCAGAAGCAGGGCGGTGGAGTGGAACGCTTCCGCGGGGAATATGGGCGGAGAACGCGACGGAAGGAACAGGTCACGGTATATTTATTTATTTGCTAGTGCGGAGTACTGTATACTCTACTTTTTGGTGGACTGTTTCTCTTTCGGGAAACAGGGAAACCACAACCTTGGCCAACAAGTCCAAATGAAAAAAAGATTTCCGAAGAGCAGGGCAGAGTAGATCGACAAAGGGAGAGTTCGAGCCCTTCGCGCTCTGGCTCGCTCGCTCGCTCGCTCGTACGGCCGGCCAGACCCGACCGACCCCTTTGCGCCGCCCTCCGCGCCGCGCGCACCTGCCTGCCCCGGTCCCGGCGCGTGCCCGGCCCTCGCGCATCCTCGCGGGCGAGCCCCCAGTCAGTCAGTCGGTCGCGGAGCTTCGTTCGCGCCCCAGACAGACAGACAGACAGACCCGGCTGACCCGACGGACGGCGCCCCGCCACCAACGGGCGGGCCGGACTCGCGCGAGGAGCGCGTCCGCTGCGCCAGCGGGCCGCGGAAGGGCCCTCGCGGCCGACTCGCGTCGCGTCGCGTCGCGTCTCCGCCGCCTTGTAGCGTCGTTCGGCGTTGAGATTCCTGCGTCTTTCTGCTCGCGTGCTTGTCTTGTATCTACGCCATACGAGGCGAGCAAGCCCTTGCAAGCCAAGCCGAGCAAGAACTCCAGGCGAAACGAGCGCCTTCTTTGAGAGAAAAAAAAAAAGACAAGGGAGAAGGCAGCAAAAAAGATGGACAATGAGATCATCAAGCTCGAAGAAGGATGGGCCGAGATCGACAAGTCGATCGAGAAGCTGATTCGCATCCTCAGCCAGGAAAACCCGCAGGAAAGCCTGACGCGCAAGGAGTATGCCCATGTGTACACCAAGTGCTACACCATGTGCACGCAACGGAGCCCGCACAACTTTAGTCAGGAGCTCTACACCCGCCATGGCGAACGCATCAAGGACTACCTGGAGAGCGCAGTGATGCCCGTTCTTCGTGAGAAGCGTGACGAGTATCTGCTCAAAGAGCTGGTGGTGCGGTGGAAGCAGCACGAAATCATGGACAAGTGGATGCGGCGCTTCTTCATGTACCTGGACCGGTACCATGTGAAACACCACAGTCTGCCCGAGCTACACGAGGCCTCGCTAAAGCTTTTCCGTACAATTGTCTTCCAGGAGGTCAAGCCGGCCTTTGTAGCAGCTATTCTTGCGCAAATTAACAAGGAACGCGACGGCGAGGTCGTGGACCGATTCCTACTCAAGCAATGCGTCGACATCTTTGGCAAGATGATGCCTCAGCTCAAGGTGTACACGGCCAGTTTGGAGGAGCCCCTGCTGGCGGATACGCGCGAAATGTACCGCAAAAAGGCGCAAGAATGGATTGAACAGGACGCCCTTCCCGAGTACTTGCGCAAGGCCGAGTCAGCGCTGGAAACCGAAGGCGAGCGCGTTGATAACTATCTTGAGGCGCAAACCAAACCAAGACTTCAGGGCGTGGTCATGGACGAGCTGCTGGCGCAGCACGAGATGGCCCTGCTCGAAAAGGAGGGATCCGGATGTCGCGCGTTGCTACGCGACGACAAGAGCGAGGACCTCGCCCGACTCTTCAAGCTCTACCAAAAGGTCGAAAACGGTTTGGAACCCATTGCTGCGATCGTAAAGGAGCATGTCACGAAGCAAGGCGTGGAGATTGTCAAGAAGCGAGAGACGGTCCTCGCCTCTGCACAATCCCAAAAGGAGAAGGACGCGCACGACCCCGCCTTTGTGCAAAGCCTCTTGGACCTCCACGAAAAATATCAGAGCCTCGTCAAGAAAGAGTTCGAGGGCGACAGTTTCTTTCAAAAGGCGCTCAAGGAAGCATTTGAGACGTTTGTCAACCAAGATGTCGGCAAGCGCTCCAATGCAGAACTCCTGGCCAACTTTTGCGATCGCATCCTGAAAACGGGCGGCGTCAAACTCTCCGATACCGAAATGGAGAGCCTGCTTGAGCGCACCGTTCAGCTCTTTAGCTATCTATCCGAGAAGGACACCTTTGCGGACGTGTACAGAAACCAGCTCGCCAAGCGCCTGCTCATGAATCGCTCAGCCTCGGACGATGCCGAGCACTCGATTATTAGCAAGCTGCGTCTACGCTGCGGCGCCCAGTTCACCTCCAAGATGGAGGGCATGGTCAAGGATCTGCTCACAGGCAATGACTTCAAGAAAGACTTCAAGGAGCAAGTGCGCACCAAGCCCGAGGTTCTCATCCAGGCCTCGCAGGCTTCCGAACTCTCTGCGAGCGCCCCGGGAGACCTGGTTGTAATTGATGGCGTCGAGTTCACCGTCGAGGTTCTCACGACGGGCCACTGGCCATCGTACAAGATGGTGCCCATTGAGCTTCCCCCTGAGCTTCTCAAGTGCATAAGCGTCTACCAGGCCTTTTACGACAATAAAACTTCCCAGCGTTGCCTCAAGTGGGTGCACTCCCTCGGGAACTGTTCTGTACGCGCGCAGTTTAAGCGCACCTATGACCTTCAAGTCACCACCTTGCAGGCTTGTGCGCTGCTTCAGTTCAACGCCGTACCGGAGGACGAGTACATTTCCTTCCAAGACATGGTGACGCGCCTCAACGTCGAGGAGGAGGTTGCCAAGCGCATCTTGCATTCTCTTTCGTGCGCCAAACATCGCGTCATCGAAAAGGAGCCCAAGTCAAAGGGAATCTCGCGCACCGACAAGTTTAAATTCAACTCTTCTTTCCAGTCACCGATGCGCAAGCTTCGTCTCCCCATGGCCTCTCTTGATGAGTCGTCGAATCCGAAACGCGTGCAGGAGGACCGATCTATCGCCATTGAGGCCGCCATCGTTCGTATCATGAAAGCGCGCAAGCGTCTCTCGCACCAAGAGCTCGTTGCCGAGGTTCTCTCGCAGCTCCACTTTTTCTCACCGGCTCCTCGTGTCGTCAAGAGGAGAATCGAGCATCTCATTGATCGAGAGTATCTCGAGCGAGACGAGTCGCAGGCTAACTTTTACAAATATCTTGCGTAACGTCGCAGCCTGTGTGCGCGCGTGGATTGGATTCTTTTTCTTTTTTTGTTTTTTATTCTTCCGATTTCTTGTTTCGGCGGTTGGTAATTTTTGCATGCAGAAAACGGTGAAGTCGCTCACCTGCCCAATTCTGCCCACCAGTACTCTTTGTGACTTGCCCTCGAGACCATCGCTTCTTTCCGTGGAAGTGTGCAACAAGTGATCAATGATAACAATCCGAATCTCTACACTGTGGAAAATCGATCCGTTGGTTTTCGTTTTTACAGTTACTACTCAGAAGGAGTATCATACACTTTTGCATAGGTAAAGCCTAGGCTTGATTTTGTCGCGAGGCGTTACCAGGTCTGTTCGCCTCTCGAGTCACTCGACTTGGCCTGCTTTGTCTCTCGGTCTCACTGACCACCACTCACTATCAACATACACTTTGTTTGAATGAATACAAGGGAGATTTGCAGAGACCTGGCGTCGATCAAGTCTGAGCAGCGAATGCTCAGTGCCCACCTTTGCGGACAGTGTTTTATAATAGATTCGCGTGCATTGTCATGGACTGATTTGCGATTCCGACCTGAGACGCTGACGCGCAAATTGCAAACTGTATCAGAGTGGGCGCGGGCCAATGGTTGAAGGCCTTCGGGCCGGCGTGGACGTCTGGCCAGAACCGCGGGCCGAACGAGATGGCACGGGACGAGCCTTGTCGTCACCAAAGGACGAGTCAGCCGCGGATATACGCGAGGCCACGAGACCTCAACCAAGCTCCGGTGACCCTGCTCAGATCTCCTCATCTCCCCTGCCATCTCTTGCGCAAGCTCTCAGCTTGGGAACAAGTAGGAGTTTTTCGGGGGATCTCTTGGCGCTTGTGCCATGGTGCACGAGATCAACCTTTATTGAAAGCTTTGATATCGCTCTGCAAACGTTGTTCACCGCAATTGCTGCCACGACAGTCGTCCCGCTCATGCTTCTCTGGCTGAACCATACGGAGGACATAGACTCGTGGAAAGTCAACACAACTGCTGCAGAAAGCATTGTCCTTCACAGTCAGGCCTACATGCCGGGGAAGCCAATCTTTACTACACTCATCGAATCTTCGTTTCCAAGAGTAATTGGCGTCACATGGGTGCCCCTGTTGCTCGTTTCGCTTCTCGAAATGCAGGGAAGGCGAAGAACGCTCCTCCCTCTCTTTTTTTCCGTTTACGCGGTTATCTACTCGTATCTTTTGCATGGTCCATGGAAGCTGAACCTTGGAGGCTGGTTTCTTACGCAAATGTACTTCCTTGGTACGCTGGTCTTCCTCAAGGTGTTTCTGCCTTGCGACAGCGCCGTATGGCTGCTCATGTTCTGCATGATTTTGGCATTGGGTCTCTCTCAGATGGGAGTGCAGATTCTCGTCAGTCTGGCGCAGTCCAGCGAGGAAATTCTCGTACTCATATCCGTCGTGGTCATCCCTGCTCTGCGTGAGAGCATGCTTATGCCCCTTCGCTTCGTTCTTCATATATTCATGACGAACGAAAGATTTTCTGGCACAGGGGTCAGAGTACCTCACACGCTGTGTTTAATTCTTGTACTTTACCCGATGATTGGAACGTCAATTTTTGGCCGTCTGATGACTCAGTCCATTAAATCTCCCGCTTTACTAGCCATCTCGATCCTGGCACAAAGTATCATTGAGGCAGGTCTGCGGTTGACCATGTTCCAACGTGATGACTTTATCTGGAAGTCTTGCGTTCGGGTCACGCGAGTTCACTCTTTGCAATCCTTTAAAATTCGCAAATTGCAACAGAAAACGTCCTTCTTCTTCTCCTCAAGAGTGCAAGAGACGATCGAGTTCACCACCATTTTTGTCATCTGCGAAATAGTGTGCGAGTATGTGGCAATCCTCTCAACTGCTTTTTTCCTGCCCATGTGTTGGGACATTCGATACATGTTTTCCTTCCGGGAGTACATTGCCGAAGACTACCTATTCGGCGATTTCGACCTCAAGTGGACTGTTCTCGCCACCTTTCTCATGCTAATCGCAGAAATTGCTGTAGATACTCTCGCGGGCATGTACGAGATATCACGCATGAAAATGCCTCTTGTAGAGACATGGGCTAGCATCAAGCCTCTTGGGAGGGCCTTCCTTTTTCTCATACCTGTGATTTTCGGTATTTCTTCGACACTCAATGCTGCCTTTAGCACGGCCAACTTTAGGTATAGATCATGCCATACGGCGAATATATGCTATTGCCACGAAGATGATTCCAACATCATCCTCAAAGAGTATTGCAGGTTCCTTTATCCGGTCACGGACGGTATACCTTCTGGATTGCAGGCGTATATTATTCAGGGCAAATCCACAGCACTCGACTACCCTTTTGAACCCATTGACGAGTTCTGGATCCGACCACATGGAAGCTCGCTCTCCTTCGCGGGCTACTTTATTGACAATGAGGTCAACTCCTATTCAAATTATGACGTCACTGCTGCCGTGGCACGCGCGTACGAGGTGGCTGACCCAAATGGCCTTAGCGAGGGCTTTCACTTTAGCGCAAACCAGCCAGGACTTGCAATTTTTGTGTTTCGTGAAGGTACAGCTCCAAAAATAACGCACGTGCACGGGGCGCTTTGCAATGCCACAGAGGAGGCAAGCAATGTGGATCCAGCAGAGCACATGCCGCCTGTGGTGATTTTGGATGCGCCTACACCTGAGCTCTTTGTGCAGGCTGCGATGGATTTGATCCCGCAAGATCGTCGTCCCAGTCAATTGTGCGAAGAGGGCAGATGACAGACTTTTACACCAGCAAGAGAACGACGGTGTCTTAGTACACTCGTGTGATCTTTTCTCCGAAGCGAGCAGCCACAAATGAATTTTCTGCTTGCGTACATTTGATGAAATCCCGCCAGCATTTCGCAGAACCCAGGTGAAATGCCAAATTGTAATTACATCTGAAATATAAAGAAACAGGTTCTTTGTGTCTTCTCACAGATTCTTGATGTCTTCTCAGGCTACTACAACAAGACGAGTTCAATTAAAAAAAAAATTGGTCATATCTGGTACTAGGTCTAGTCGGTTTTGGAGTGATCATTGTTAGGTGGAGTTGTCGAGGATGCAGACGTAAGTTTGCGCGATAAAAAAGGGACAGCAGCGAGCACGGCAGCGCCCGTTCCGAGCCGAACGAGCATAGAAAAGCTCATAAGATCACCTGTTGTTTCAACAGAGCCAATCATGCTCCCCGCGCTGACAGTGACAAAATTGTATGGCAAAAGGCCAAGAAGAATCGAAGCAAAAAATAGGGGCAATGGAACTTCTGCATGCGGAAGCACGATATTGAGTAGCCACTGGGGCGTGACAGGGACCATGCGGAGAGACGCCAGGTAAAGTGTGAGGGCAAGTGCGCCCTCCTCTCGGTGAACTTCACGTACTTTGGCGCGCAGCTTGAAGAGCGCCTTGGCGAACCGGCCTTGGGCCTCAGGGCCGGCTTTCGCGGCCATCTCCGCTGCACAAGTACGGGAAAGGAGGAACGATAACGAGGCGCCACACGCCGTGAGCACGCAAGAAAGAGGCCATCCCATCGGCAAGCCCCAGAGTGCCCCTGACAGTACATTGAGCGCTGCTGCCCCGGGCACAGAAAAAGCTTGCTTGAACAGGTAGGCAACTGTAAAAGCGAGAAGAACCTCGAAGAAATGATGGTCAATCAGAACTTGCGCCGCCTCCTGCATTTGCTTGACATCTGCGATGCTGCGCGGCAGCCGCACGAGGTCGTCCAGAGCTGCGCCATCCTTGAGAGCAGCCGCCGGGGCGCCGCCATCCACGTCCACTTGTACACTCTCCGCAAACTCAGACGCTGCCAACGCGCGTAGCCGCGTGCCTGCGACGACGAGCGCGAGCACCCCGCTCGCGAGCGCCACCGCCGCCGCAAGAAGGTTCCACGGCCATCGTAGCATTGCCAGTGCACCCCCTCCCAAGACGCCCAGGCGCTCCAGAATAGCAGCTGCATCTGCTCGCGCGCACCACATCGTTAACCATCGCGACGCCTTGCAGCACCTTGCAGATCCTTATCGATCTTCACTAGGTACTTGCCACCGTCGGTAGTTGGAGTGGCGGGCAGAAGGGCAACAGGGAAGCAGACAGTGAGCAAACCAGCAATTACGCGGGCAGGCAGACACGCAGTACGCAGGCACGCTAAGCAAATGGAGGAGCCGCGCGGGGACGCAGACTCGAAGACGCACGCTTCAAAATGGGATGTGGCTGACACGTCTTCGGAAGGAAGCAACTGTCAGGCGCAAGCCTCCGTTCAGTGCTTCCTGCTTACTTGCAATATGAAAGAGCATTTCAAGGATGAATTGCGGAATTCCATCAAGCAAATGACTTTTTCATACGATATGACGTGGTTCGAGCCCGGAGAAGAGATGCGGAGCTTAAAAGATCAGTTGACTAGTTTTTCAAATGATAGAAAGCGTGCCGAGAAGCACCTATTCATGTTCGGCCATTACCATTTGAGCTCAATTTGGCTGGCACCCGAAGGTGGTGCGGAGAATGAAAAAGTCGAACTGTTTGGTAAAGATTGGGAGGATATCTTGGTGAGTTTTTGCTCTGGGGATCGGCAGTTTGTGTGGATTACGGGTTGCGATGGTGCAAATGCCGACATGGCCTTCCGTCAATATGAAGCAATGCGACAAAGGGAAGAAGATGCTTGCACAGACAGAAAGACCTTCATAAGGCGGTTCGGTTCAGAAGTTGAAGTTAAGAACTCAGATGGGTCTATATCTCGTCCTGGACAAGGTTCAATCAGTACGAGCGCAATTTGCAAAGTGCTTGAAACCAAGGTTGAAAAAGCTTCCGACCCTAAGGATTTAGTTTTGCCCGTGGTTGTTGAGACCGAGATGGACGACTCGGCCGCGATGTGGCTGAAATCTTTACGTGACGAAGTAAAGAAGAAGTACAAAGCGGTGCTTAAAGACTTCAGGAGACAAAAAAGCATCGAGTTAGAGGTGGATCTTCGGAATGACAACTTGCTCGTTATCACTTTTCATGATTACGACAATCAATTCCAGGTGCATGGTCACTATTCGAAGGTCGGTGAAAGTCTGAAGCAGACAGGTGATGGACTGTATGTAAAGGATTTGCCTCGCTCAATGGGAAAACATTCCCATGTTATTGTTGAAAAAGGATCTATTAAGGGAGCGCCGGACTCTATTCCCTTCAATGATTCCTTCCTCAAGTACCTCTATGCGAGAATCAAAGAGGTATATCCTCATTTTGAGAAATATTAATTTGAAGCATAATGTTTGGCTCGGCAAAAACTCGATGACACATGTAGCATTAATGAAGTTGCTAATGGCAAGTGGGAAGCTTGTAGGACTATGTACGACAGGACCGCTAGAGAGGTGTCTGTTCTGGCGAAAAGAGCTGGTTCGCTGATAAAGTACGATGTCTCGCAGCCTTAAAGGTTTGTCTAGGCCTAGGTCAAAGGGACGTGATGAAGAATTAAATGATAAAAAATCTTTTGGCCGTGCAAGTTCATGGTGCGAGCGCTATCTGACTTTCTTTTCAATGCCGCGTGAATTAGTGGCTATCACGATTGGATCACCGTTGGCCCGACAGGTCGGCAAGTGGCTTCCCATAGGTACCAGTTGATCTCACCACTTCCGTGGCGACGCTGCCTGCTCACGTCATTTCTAAGTATCTTTACATAAGAAGGCATTGCTCAAATCGGAATTATTGAGCGATCAATGCATGTGATTCCATCATGCCTAGTTGTTTTGCGATGAACTTTAAAGAAGATTTCGTATTAGTCGCTTTTCCGGTGTCGAGCTTTGCCTATTCATCAGAGACGAAACGCTTCGTTGGGGCCGTCGCTGTTCTCGCGTCGCTCTCAGTCTTATTAATGATCGTCACGAGGTCTTTACTTTGACCTCGTCAATGACAATTTCTTCCTTGCGCGCCGCGCGGGGGGGTCCGCGCAAATTCGTGACCTAGATAGCGTCTTCCGCACCTCAGCTCACACACACGCGCGGTGGCCGGCCACTGGTTCGCTTTCACGGCATGTCCTCAAAACCAAGTCAGGAGACATGGCCAACTCGCTCTTCGCGCTCGCGGTGGCGGGCGCAGCGGCGGCCGGCGCGGCGGCGGGCGCGTGCGCGTCGTACCTCGCACTGCGCGCACGAGCGCCGCCTCGCGCCGAGAGCGCGCCCATCGGGGTGCCGCTGGGCGCCGATGCCGATGCCGACGCGGGCGCCGGCCCCAAGCGCCGTGGCCGCGGCGTGAACGCGCCGTTCGGTCTGCCGACGCGCTCGAGCGTGGAGCGGGAGCTGGAGGGTTTCTCGGTCGGGTACGACCAGCGTCTGCGCATGGCCACGTGGGCTTACGAGCGGCTGACGCCCGCGAGCGTCGAGGGCGAGGCCAAGCGCAAAAATGTCTTTGAGGAGGACGCGCGCCTTGCAAGCGTCTTTCGCGCACGCCTTCAAGACTACCGCGGCAGCGGCATGGACCGCGGCCATCTCGTACCTGCGGGAGATCTGCGCGACAGCCAAGCTGGCATGGATGCCTCGTTCATGCTGTCCAACATTGCGCCCCAAGACCCAACCTTGAATCGTGGGTATTGGAAACGCCTCGAAGACTGGGTCCGGGGACTCACCATGCTCTTTGATGAGGTGCACGTTATTACCGGCCCGCTCTTCGTTCCGCAGCGCTCCCCGGACGGAGAATCGTGGGAGACCTCGTACAAGGTTATTGGTCATAACCACCAGGAGGTTGTTGGCAAGTCGTCGGGAGCCCAAGATGCTCTAGTGCATGCTCCGACGCTCCCGATCCCGACGCACTTTTACAAAATTGTACTTGCTCGGAAAAGCGCGATACTTTGGCCGTTTATTGCGGCCTTTATCGTACCGAATCGTGCCGTCGACGAGAACGAACCACTGCAATCCTTCGTCGCGCCTGTGGGGCTTGTAGAAAGCCTTTCCGGCCATTTGTTCTTCCCCAAGCTTTTGCACCGTCAGGATAAGCACGCTCCCGGACCTGCGGCCCCAAAGGATCTTTGTGGTGAGGTATCTTGCAACTTTGTGACACGTGCGATGCGAAAGTCGATGAAACGTCATGCCGCTTCCGCGCCGCCAGCTGCGTCTGACCACGCCGCAGCAGCTGAAGCAACGGCAGCTGTTCCTGTTGCTGCTAGATGAGCCAGGGATGACGATGATTGTTAGAATGATCATGGGGAAACGATGCAAGTGTTTTCGGCTTGCTTTTTTTTCACTGCAAGAGTGGCAAGATTGTCAAGAAAAGCCAAAACACCAGCAGGTCTTCCTTTCCGTTGCTATGCTGTGATAAATTAGCTGGGGATACGAGGGTCATGTTTGCTGACTTTTTTTTGGATCCATTGATAAATGATGCGCAATTTCTCTGACTCGAACTCTTCTTTTTATGGAGTTACTACCTTACATTTAGTCCATTTCCTCAAGAGCGGCAAGGTCGTCAGCCGGGGCCGTTTGGCCTGCGCCAGCAGCTGCCTCAGCGCCGGACTCGTCGGTAATCTTGGCGAGAAAGTCGGCAAGCAGACCAAGCGATTTGTCAATAATTTTGCCCTCGACCATTCGAACGTAAAGCGCCATACGTGCGCGGTCCGAATCAAATTTGTCCGTGACAAAAAGCGAAAGGTCCGCCTTGCGGTCGCCGCCATTGACAAAAGACGCCTTACGGGCCTGCAGCGCCTGCTGAAGCTCCTCGAGGACATTCGAGTTCCATGAACTCGTAGTCGGCACGCCAAGGCCGCGCTGAATATGGAGTGTGACCAAGAGGCTCACGGGCAGCGGATCAGATGGCTTGAGCAGAAACGGAGCACGATTGGGGTCGCAACCCGGAAGGGTATCCTGAATTTGTTTCTGTACTTCTGCGTAACGTGGGGCCGCGGGGTCCATTGGGGCCCAAAGCTGGACACACTCATGATCCTCATTGCTTGGCGGCCGAGGCACGAAGCCATAGAGCTGCAGCAAACGCGTGCTGGACGTGGGTGTGTAGTTGATGAACACCTGCTCGCCCGCCTTGTAATCACGGTTCGCCTTGAGCTGCACAACTCGCGAGGAAAGAACATAGGTATGTGAGACGGGACCCTGAAAATCCGTGTTGAACATGTCGGCAAAGGGCACCATTGCGCGAAAGGAGGTGCCCCCGACCTTTTGAAAATCCATGCCGCGGCTCCAGAGAATTCCAAGTGCCCACTTGTATTCCTTGTAAGTGAAGCCGTCACTGAGGGGAAAGTGCGCTGGGTACTTGAGAAGGACGTCGGCGACAATTTTGCCAAAGTCTTCGCGCACCTGTTTTTTCAACTGCATTGCAATCTGAAAAGAATCTGTGCCCTGAATCAAGTCAAGCTCGTCTTCTGTCCAGAACATGCTCTGATTCAAGGGTGCGGGGCCGGCTTCGACCTCGGGCAAAAGACCGAGGTACTCGACAAAGGCAGGCGCAAGGTGCGTCTGGTTTTCTGCTCGCCTCGCCCACATGAGAAAAACGGCGAGGAGGTCCGTTTCGTCGAGAATTTTGTCTGCATGCTTGAAGGCTTTGCGGACCTCGACGTGCTGGGCACCAGGGATGAGGATGCCTTCGTCAGCCACAAGATTCTGTCGCGTCACCAGACACCCTAGCGGCGCCTCCACGAGCACAGTTCCTGCTTTGATGTCCTTTACAGCGCGCACGCCGCGACCCGTTTGTTCTCCAACAAAGTCGCACAGCTCAATGAGCTCTCCCTGCAGCGAGCCTCCAGCCTGCACGAGCAGTTCGCCCCAAGCCTGCGAGCTCGCAGCCGCAGAGGATGACTCGCCTGCAGAGCCACTCATCGTCGCCCCTTCTAACTAGCTTGCCTTGTGACGACGACGACGAAGACGACGACAACGACGACAACGTCAACGGCAACGATGGCGAGCCACTCGGTCGCTCCTCGGGCCTTTCTTGCCTTTGGCGTATGCCCGCTGCAGCTGCTCGCGTTGTCTGCCCTCCAGGTCGGGAGGACTCCACGCTTTGCTTCTTTCGTGGGCTTAGTATTAGCAGGTGCTGGTTCCAGTCACCAGTCAAATGCCAAGGAATTCATCCTGCCAATCTGCTACCACGCAGTAAAGAATTTGGCAACAGGAGATTTTGTAGCATCATCAAGTGGCCCTGTTGGGGAGGATGATGGCTGCTAACGATGGCGTCTGTCTGGAGTGGGTCTTTTTTGGTGCAAACCAGTTGTGCGAGGAGCATGGATGAAAATGGTCCCGTTATTCCCAGAGGGTCCCAGCCACCGAGCGGTACTGCAAAACAACACAACAACGATCACGTGACAAAGAGGGTGATTCAATCCAAGCGTGATACCAAAAGTTGCGCCGTGTAAAGAACCATTTTGCTGCATGCAAAGCTACCTCGTCACCTTCAAGTGTCGTGTCTGGTCAATGTCAGCCAGCCAGCTGAAAATCCGAACTCTTTCTAGCACAGAGAGAAATGCTTTGTTTTGCCTCCCTCGACAGGAGTCTGTCTACCTGTCTACCTTTTCGCCATTCTCTTTAAACAGACCAAAGGTAGGCCTTCTAGTCGAAGCGAAATTGAACGACCCCTCCTCGCCTTGCTTGTTGATCTTGCAGAGAAGCAGCTCATGCCTTTGATGAAGTGGATGCGTTGCATCCAAATAGGGTGTGTGCCCGGCGGCCAAGTGAGCAAGCAAGCACCTTCCTTGCCTGGAAGACATAACACCAAGTTGGCCATTGGCAAGTGCCAAGAGTCGCGTCAAGCGCTTCTTCGGCGCAGACGTGAAACGCGAGGCGGGGCGAGACGCGCGTAGCCACGTCCCTGCGCAGTCAGCCCTACTACCCGGGCACGCTAGCGGGTCTCCCTGGGGCCAAAGGAAGACGCGGAGTTGCGCCGCCACCATGCCGCGAAGACTTGGAGAGCCGACGATACCCTCAACGGCGGCGCGCACGCGGCAGGCGCAACTCGTCCTTGCGGCCATTGCCCTGGCAAGCGTGCTCGTCTACATCGCAGGCACATTCGCGCGAGAGGCGCTCGTAGATGTCGATGTCGCGGATGCTCTGTATCGCCCCGTTGTAGTCGAGTATGGTTTGGAGGAGGACAAGGTTGAAGAGAAAAGCCAAGCCTCCTGCACTTGGAAAGCAAAGGCGTCCATCCTCTCTGAAGACGGCTTCATCACGTCTGGGTGGACACCGGAACGCAAAAACTATCTCATGGAGCTTGCATGGTTCAACGCGACCACTTTCTATTTGCTTGCGTACAACCGCGAGACGATAGTTATCAATGCCAAGACAGGCAGATTTCTTGACAAGAAGAAAGAAGACCTGACGATCGATGCACTCAAGGATTCGATTCGAGATATGGAAGACATCACAGATCATCTTGATACCCTCTTTGAGCCACGGGACCAAGGCTGTGCTCCGCCTCGCTGCGAGCGGGTTCCCACAATAACCGTTCAAATGGGTGACAAGGAGCTCACGCCATACTTGTGTCACGTGGATGCCAAGGACGTGCGTGCGCAGCCAGCTCGCATGGACTTGTGGCGATACTCACAGCGTCGTGCACACCCGCCGCGTCCCATGGCAAATGGCCCGCGCTTGAGTATGGTAGCTTCGGTATCGAGTTTTACTCCACACATGATTGAGCTCGTGGAGCATGCGTACAAAATTGAGGTGTCTCACTACTATCTGGGCATTTGTGCCAGTGACGAGCTTGTTGCTCAATATCGAGAACACTTAAAAGTTTACATCGACGCGGGCTTCCTTTCAATTCTCGACATTGGTCTCGCCGCAGAAAAATTCGATGCAAATGTTACAAGTCGCTTTATTTCCATTGTCGCCTGCCGCACCCCCTCGTATCAGATGGCGCTATATGACGCGAAATTTCACGGCGACGACTTTCTCTATGTCGCTGATGTGGATGAGATTCTCATGCCTCAAACGACGGATATTCGGCTTCCACTCCTCTTGCGCGATGCCGTCGAGCGGCTACCAATGACATTGGACGAAACTTGCTATGTAGTTTTGCACCCTGATCGCGCCGCCTGGCAAGATAACACCAGGGCGGCAGACAACTCTGGCGCTTTCTCGCTCGGGGAGCGCTTCCCCTATCGCTGCGACTGCGCCCCACTGCCGCCACTTGAGGGTCGCAGAGTTTCATCAATTAACGACGGCTGTGGTGGCCTTACGTACGTCAAGGCAATTGCCAATGTTAAGACGATCCACTACTGTAATATTCACGCGCATTCAGCCTGCACAGCCCACGGAATGTCTTTGTACAATTCTCGGCCTCGCGATGATCCGCGCGCGCGATACTGGGTCGACCCGGACTTATTGAGACTCATGCACTTTACGAATATGTGGGTCTTTCGCTACAAGTCCCAATGCAAGGCGCCCAAGGAAATGGGCGAGCCACACCTCGTCGACTCTGAAATTACGCTCGCGCGATTTCAAAATGCACCAGCCTTAACGTAGACGAGAATGAGATCTCTTCGCCCTCTATTCTCGCATTCTTATTTGCTTTGTGCAGGTCGAGTGTAGAAGCGTGTAATCGCTTTCTCCTGAACAGAACGACAATGAGGACGAATAGGTTAGCCGACGCTTCCTTTCTTATAAAAGAAGTAACCGGTTGGATTGTTGGTAACTCAGACGTGAAGCAGATTCTTGTTGTCTCGAATATTTGCCTCTATCCAGTATGTGTTCTTACTCATAGAGTACTGATTTGGCAGATGAGTCAAACCTTATTCTCCCGCCCAAGCGACAGGGGGCAAATTCAGGCCAAAGTAAATAATTGGATTCTTCACTGATTGATTGATTCATTCTGATTGATTGAATTGCTTTGTGGGCATTCTCTTGCTCATGGCTTGGAAAGAAGTTGCGCCGCGTTCTGAGAAGGCGCCTCGCAAGCAAGGTGATCGTCATACAATTTGCGAGCAACACCCAAGTAATCCGGGAGAGGTAGGAGGGCAGCGACCGGCTCGGAAGTGAGAGTGCCTGAGCCGGATTGCTGGAATCGTTCCATGGCCTGCATCATCATGGCATTGGTGTCGCGCTCCTCACTGATGGTGGAGTGCGCAGGCAAGGCGTAATTGTGACCTGGCAGGACAATCGTGCCCCCAGGCAATGCGGAAAGCCTGGTCAGAGATTTGAGCATTGACGAGACGTTTGACTCGGGCAAGTCCGTGCGGCCACAACTCATGATAAATAATGTGTCGCCAGTAAAAAGCACACCAGGTGTCTCTGCGTCCGGGGCGAGCAGGAAACAGACACTTCCGGGCGTGTGGCCAGGGGTAGCCAAGACTTGAAGCTTGAAACGCTCGTTGAGCGGTACGGTATCTCCCTCGTCGAGAGCATGGATCTTGTCCAGAGGAACGCGAGCTTGCTTTGAGACCGCCTTGGCGTCCTCGCGGCCCACGTAGCAAGCGATGCCACGCTCCACAAAATCGGCAATACCAGGAAGGACAATATCCTCACGCGTTCCTGTCATTGCGCGAGGGACAACGCCGCCAGTGTGGTCAAAGTGACGATGCGTCCACACTGCAGCCTTGATGGTAACCTTGAGGTCGTTCTCGCAGACGCGCAAAACGCCGTCCACGTCCCAGCATGGATCCACCGCGATGGCCTCGCGGGTCTGCTCATCGCAGACCACATACATGTAATTTGCCATTTGATATGCAAATTGGTGGACACGGTTTCCTCTAACATCATTGGCGACCTCGCGTCCGCTCAAGAGCTGCTGCACGCTCACGTCCTTGCCGATCAACTTGGTCGCTTCCTCTACGAGAACCATCGTCCCTTCTTCCTGCCGCTCTTCTGAGCGAGTGTCAAGCCTTTGCGAACGAGGTCGCAGCTCCAGCTTTTGACGTCGACTCTCGCGCTCGCGCTCGCGCTCGCGCAAAAGCGTCAGCGTCCCTCTCGCGCGCCCTCCGGTCTTGCCTTCTGCCAAGTCCGCGCGCGCAGGCGCAGGAGATCTTTGACGAGACGCGATGCGTTTCTGCGCGCAAGTCCGCCCACCTCCGAGCCGCGGTCGCGCAAGGTCGGTATTTGAGCGCAACCCCAAACCGGCTTGCAAAAAGGGTTGCGCAGCCTTGCCCAGTCGCCATCGCTGGTAAAGACGCTACATACCGGCGCGCTGACAGCGCAGCGCGCGAGCGAGCGAGCGAGCTAAGAGGGCGAGGCCGCGGCAGGCCGAGCGGAGCGGAGACAAGACCTGGCGAGACCCCTCCTTTCCCCTTCTCCGTCCGTTGCGCCGCGAATCCGAAAGTCTTGGCGTCTGTCTCCTCGGCGCCCTCGCTCGTCATGGCGGGTCGCGGCGTGCGGTTCGTGGCGAGCTCGGGCGACGACAAGGGCGACGACGCCGCGCGCGCTGCTGAGGAGCAGCTTCGCGAGGCGGTGCGAGAAGAGCTTGCGTACAAGGCGCGAAAGCGGGAGCGAGAGCTGCGAAAACAAAACCTTTTGCGTGAACTCGCAGAGCAAGAGCTCGCGACAAAGACCACTCAATACGTCGTCCCGACTACCGAGGCTACAGAAACAGCGACAGCAACAGCGACGGCGCGCGCCGACGCCCCCGACCAAGACTTTAGCAATGATTTAAGCTCGCACAAGAGCAAGCGGAAAGAGAAGCGGAAAAAGGACAGGAAGAGAAGACATCATGCTACGAGCGACGACGAGGACGATGGACAGCATAGTGAGGTGAGCGTGGCAAGCTCCAGATCCCGGAAACACAAACGCGAAAAACGGAGCAAAAAGCATAGCAAACACAGCAAACACAACAAACACAACAAGCATAGCAAGAAACACAGCAAGAAGCGAAGGAAAAAGTCCAAGTCGAGCTCGAGTCGGCGCGAGCGTTCGCCCTCGTCTGCGTCGTCGGTCTCTTCGGTATCATCTCGTTCGCGGGTATCATTCGCACCAGATGAACAGAAACGAGCTTCCATCACGCCCAGTACTGGCGCCACGCTCGCCGATGCACGTCGTGCTGCTGGTCTCGACTGGTTCGCGCCCGCTTCGACAACCCCAGCAGCAGCCCCTATTGAAGCTGCAGAGCCGCAAAAGCGAAATGAAGCACTGGAAGGACAGCACGTTGCAACGAAGCCAGTACAAGAATCATCTAATCAAGTCGTTCCAGGAAACCCAAATAAACTCGCAGCCAAGGCGATGCGCGCCAAGCTCAAGGGCGACATGGCACTGCATGACAAGATCCAGCGCGAGATTGCAGCCTTGAAAAGTAGCGCACCGGCGGCGGCCCTGCCCAGGACTGCCTCCCGCCCTGAGATGCATCCCGAAGCTGAGAATGTCTTGGCCCCAGTGGGTCCTGACGGCAGGTATCTTCGTTCGATCGCGCAGGTTCCCGAGGATGGTCAGCGTGTAAGCAGCGCAGACACCCGGAAGCGTAAACGTGGGCTACTCAGGGATCACGAACTCGCCGCGCACGAAGAAAACATGTCCGTGTCCGAAATGCTTTTGCGTGAAAAGGAAGAGGTTGACATGGATCGCGCATTTGCTGAAAATGTACTGAAGCGCAACAGGCATGACAAGCTCAAATACCTTGATGGCAGTCATGGCATGGGCGCAGCTGGCGCAGACGATGTCCTCGAATCCGCGGGAGAGGCAAAACAGCTTGCCATGTATCAATCACGGCGGTCGCGCATGACGGAAGCGCGTGGTGCCGAGGCAGACCGGCAAAGTGCAATCCACGCACATCGACAGGCTGATCGCGCAGAGCGCTCGTGTCCACTCTCTTTCCAGTCGCCGCACTTTAAGCGCCACCTCGTTGCTGTGGTTGGAGACTATGCGCACCTAATGCTGCCAGTGCACCCGATTGCTCCGGGACATGTGCGCATTGTGCCGCTCGAGGCGGTGCCTGCCATGACTGGCGCCTCTGAGGGTCTTCGCGCCGAGGTTGCCAAGTTCAAGGCCTTGCTGGAGCGCATGTACGGGGCATCGCAAGATGGTGAAAAACAGAGCCTCGTGTACATGGAGACCGTTCTTCGGGCGGACCGCGTCGGATGGCACACGTGCATCGAATGTGTTCCTGTCGACGAAGCGGAGGCCGAGATGGTGCCGATCTTTTTCAAAAAGGCGCTCGTGGAGGCGGGCGACGAGTGGGCGGCAGCCTCGCATAAGGCGATTCCGACGGGTCCGAATCGGCCGCTTGCCCAGGCGATTCCACCCGATTTTGCGTACTTTCACGTTGCCTGGGGCGGAGGAGGCTACCCAAGTGGTGGCTACGCGCATCGTATCGAGGACGCGCAACTGTACAAACCAGAGTTCGGCGCCGACATTTTACGTGGTATTCGGGGCGAGTCAGGTCTTCGTTTCAATCGGCGCCGAGATTCCGAGGTTGTCGAGCGTCGCCGCGTTGCAGACTTCAAGGCGAAATGGGATTCTGTCACCTCGAGCTAGGCCTCTCTATAGGTTCAAAGATTACCCTCTTCATCGACGTCGACAAGACACCCCTCTCTGTAATCATTATGAACTTTATCCTTGAATGCTATTCTTCGTCCCTCATCTTCTCTTCTCCCACTCGCGTTTACGTCCCATCGCCCTTTTCCCCCAACGCTCTCGCTCGTCTCGTCCCTGCGCGCTCTCGCCCGCGGCGGCCAAGTCGCTCTCATCCCAGCTGGACTGTCGAACAAGCCGCATTACGTCAACCCGCGGGTCAAACATTTCCCTCTTACAAGCTCGAGAACCGCCCGTCCGCTCAACGACCGAGTCATGCGCTGGGTCCGGTGGGCGTAGCGCCGAAGGCCCGGAGCCGCAGGTTAGCATCGCAAAGATAGAGAGCGCGACGCAGAAGCAGAAGCAGAAGCAGATCGCGATCGAGACCGAGCGCGAGCAGCGGGCGCGGACGGAGGACGAGCAGCGGCGCGGACGCACGCGGAGGCGGAGCGGCGGAGACGGCGACGCGGGAGGCCGCGGCGAGAGTTTCGCGAGGCGCGGCGGCGCGAGGCGCGGCGGCGCGGATCCAGGCTGGCATCGCGGCACCAGGCGCGCGAGCGAGCGAGCTAGCGAAGAAAGGCGTCGATCAATCTATCTACCTATCGAACGTGCGAGCGAGCGGGCGGGCGAGCGCGCGCGAGACGGCAGCGAGGCAGGGAAGATGGCGACCGGGTTCGCGACGGTGAAGGAGGTGCTCTCGGGCGACACGCTGGTGCTGGTGGGCCAGCCTAAAAATGGCCCGCCGCCCGAGCTGCGGCTGACGCTGTCTTCGCTGCAGGCGCCGCGGCTGGCGCAAAAGGACAAGGGCGAGGACGAGCCGTTCGCGTGGCAGGCCCGCGAGTTTCTGCGACGGGCGTGCGTGGGCAAGCTTGTCACCTTCCAGGTGGAGTACTCGGTGGCGAGCATCAACCGTCAGTTTGGCGCGGTGCGGCTCCAGAACGATACCAAGGACAACCTGTGCGTGGTCGTCGCGCGCGCCGGCTGGGCGCGCGTGAAGCACGAGGCGCCTGGATCGAACGAGCGCAGTGCAGACTACGACGAGATGGTGCAGGCGAGCGAGGCCGCGGAAAAGGCCGGTCTTGGCATCTTCAACACGGATCCGGCCGCTGTCCAGGAGGCGGTGCGCGATGTCAAGTTCGAGCCGTCGAACCCAGAGGTGCTCCTGCGCGAGGTCAAGGGAAAACCGCAGCGTGCCATTGTCGAGTACGTGCGCGACGGTGCAGCCTTCAAGGTGTTTCTTGTGGATCACATGGTGTACCTGAATTTGAATCTCGCCGGCGTGCAGTGCCCGCGGTTTCACGGGGCGTTGAGCTCTGGCGATAGCAATGGCAGCAAGGAGGCGCCGCAGCCGTTTGCACCAGAGGCAAAGTACTTTACCGAGGTCCGACTTTTGAACCGTGACGTACACGTAATGCTGAACGGCATGGACGACCGGCTCAAGACATTTTATGGCACCATCGAGCATCCGGCGGGCGACATTAGCGTCGAGCTGCTGCGAAACGGACTTGCGCGCACAATGGACTGGAGCATGCAATTCACCACCATCCAGCACGCGACGACGCTGCGCGCGGCGGCGCGCGATGCCAAGAATGCACGGCTGCGCATTTGGAAGGACTACGTTGCTCCCAAGGTCTCTGGGCAAAAGTCGTACGAAGGCGTAGTGTCGGAAATTGTGAGCGGCGACACGATCTTTGTGCGCATTGGGTCGGCCGTAGACCTTGCTGATGCGCCGTGGAAGTGCAAGGAGGAGCGCGTGACGCTCTCGTCGATTCGGGCCCCGCGCCTTGGCGCGCGAGGACGCCCGGAGCCGGGCGAGCCGCTTTCCACCGAGGCCCGCGAGCTCTTGCGCACCAAGGCGCTTGGGAAGCGCTGCAACGTGATGATCGAGTACGAGCGTGCCCCTGCAGAGGGCGCGGTGGGCATGGCGGCCATGCCCCGCAAGTTCGGCTCCGTGCTCGTGCAGACGCGCAAGGGCCGCAAGAACGTTGCTCTCATGGTCGTTGAAGAGGGTTTGGCCGAGGTTCTCCGTCATCGCGCCGATGACGAGCGCTCGCAGTACTACGATGAGCTGGCCATTGCGCAGGACGAGGCAAAGAACGCGAAGCGTGGTTTGTTCTCGCCGACGGCAAGCAAGGATGCGAATACGGGCAGGCCCCAGGACTTGACGTCGAACAAGGAGCTCGCCCGCGCACACCTTACGACGCTGCAGTCGCGCGGCTCGCCGGGTCTGGAGGCCGGCTCGCACCGCGCTGTGGTAGACTACGTGCTGAGCGGATCGCGTCTTCGAGTTGTGATTCCGCAGATGAACTGCATTCTGAACTTTGCGCTCGGCGGTGTAGTGACGCCGCAACGTGCTCGTCCCGCGATGCACGGGCGTCCGGCAACGTCGGCAGAGCCATGGTCGAACGAGGCGTACGTCTTTGCGCGTTCGCTGTTGCTGCAGCGCGAGGTGGTCGTGGAGATTGAGTCGATGGACAAGGCCGGCACGGCGATCGGCCAGTGCTGGGTAAAGCGCGGCCAGGACAAGGTCAACGCCTCTGTGCTCATGGTACAAATGGGTCTGGCGAGCGTCCACGAGTACTCTGCACGCTACACGTCCGTGGGTGAGGAGCTCAAGCGCGAGATGGCCACGGCTCAGGCCAAACGTCTGCGCATGTGGGAAAAGTATGTCCCCGAGGCGGCCGAGGCGGCCACGGGCGGTCCCATGGCGGCCTGGGGGTCCGGGAACGGCGCCGCCTTAGAGAACCGTCCTCTCGAAAAGGTTGTGGCTTCGGTCTCGGAGATTGCCAACGGGCACACGTTCTTCATTCAGACGCAATCGGCTGCCGCACAGAGCAAGATGGAGGCTGTCACGAAGGAAATGCAAGCGCTTGCGAGCCAGCATGGCACCACGCCTGGCGGCGAGGGTCTGATGGAGCCGAGACGGAACCAAATGTGTGTGGCGCTCTTTGACGATGGTTCGGGCATGGCGTGGTACCGTGCACGGATCTTGTCTGTGATTCGCGAGAGTGGCAACAAGTCGGCGCCTCGTCTTCACATTCGTTATGTGGACTTTGGCAACGAGGGAACCGTGGAGATGTCGCACGTGCGCCCGATGCCCAACACGGCGGTGTGCGCCTCGCCTGCATTAGCGCGCGAGTGTGTGTTGGCTTTCACGAAGACGCCTGCTCTGGATCGCGAGTATGGTCGCGAGGCGGCCATGCTTCTCAGCGACCTTGTCTTTGGCAAGTCGGTGACCGCCAAGCTCCATCCGAGCAAGAACGAAGAGGGCTACCAGCTGGTTTCCTTGTACCTCAAGGAGGAGGACAAGGCCGAAGACGAGCAGCTCTGCGTCGCAGAGGTTATTTTGCGCGAGGGTCTCGGCTATTGCGACAAGCGGACCACGCGCTTTGCGCGGACCAAAGAGGAGACTGATCTCATCAAACTCCTCGAAGATACGGAGCAGCGTGCGCACCGCAACCACATTAATCTCTGGCGCTATGGCGATCCTCGTGAGGAGGAGGACTAAGGAGTCGGGAGGTCATATGTGAAGAGAGGCCCAGCACTTAGGCAGAGACAAAGAACAGAGAGACGGACAATCCATTTCCAAAAGAACGACAAGGTTATTTCATTTTTTCCTTCATTGCATCCCATCCATACTTGAACAGAGAATCTTCGTGTCGGAGGACGTAGACAAGCTCGCAAAGAAGAAAATAAGCAAGCAAGCACTGGTGAGTGAGTGGGGGGTTGAGGATGAGACGTTACAAGTAGGAAACTTGCCACACCACGTGTAGCTGCTGCTATTTTGCCAGCTTCGCTTTTCTCCAGTCTCTCTCTTGACAGCAGCGTCCGCCCATGCGCGAAAAACAAAATTGTGAGTCGATAGATTTTAGAAACTAAGCCTAGGACTTCATGGAGCGCAGTCGCCGACATCACACTTGAAGCCTGCCTGCTTGAACAAATTGCGGTCATTCGCTTCGCTCCTGCACAAACGCACACGCATCTCCTTTTTCTTTGGAAAAAGGAGAAAATGGCAAGAGGAATATGCAAGCTCCGTCGCCACGCACAGTCTCGCACAGTGGAGGCGGCCGGTCGAAACGTATACCTGTGACTGCTTTAATCACATGACTCGGGCGATATACGTTGGCGATAAAGGCGTATGGCAAATTAAAAAAAAGGCGCTCACACGTTCTCACCATCTGAGTGACTGCTGTCGTCGTCGAGAGTCTCGTCTCGCGCTGGGCCACTCTCAAGTTTATTCTCGTTGCGTAGAAAGAGGACGTCAAAGAGAATGGGCCAGTCCGGCCTAAAGGTGTTGTGCAGCTCAAAATACATCCAGATGACGAGAACGAAGTTGACAAATGTGAGCACGATGAAGGGAATGCGGACCGCAAGTAGCAGCGTATAGGTGTCCTCTAACAAGAACTGAATGTCTCCCACAATGAGAAAGCCCTCCACGTAAAAGGCGAGAATAAGCGAGTTACGTGTGACGTCGAGCTCGCGCCGCGCCACACCAACGAGCGTCTGGTAGCCCAAAAGCGCCGAGATTGTCGTCAGCGCAAAAAAGTCCAGACGAAAGGGGATCTTCTGCATAACTTTGGCCACCATGAGGATCTCGATGACGACCTCGGACAGAAACATGATGAGCGCGTTCCAGCCGATGAGACTCGCGGCGCGAACGACCTTCTTGCTCGTGATTTTCACATGGTGCTTGTGCGCAAAGGGAAAGCCGGACCACTCCGACAAGCGTCTGAGCTGCGGCGGCCTCGGGAAATACGTCTCTTGCCCGAAGAAGGGCTTGTCGCTGGCCTGCGTCTGCCTTCCCCGCGCGGAGCCGTCCTCCGCCGCTCCCACCGCCGCCACCTCCGAGCCCATGTTTCACCCCACGCGCGTGGCCTCGGCCGCGACACGAGCAATAGCGACGCGCCTCGTCCCTCTTGCACCAGCAGGCCGATCGGAGTCTGTGCGTGTCTGCCTACATGGCCGTAGTACTACACGTGTGCGTGCCCGTCTCCGCGCGTGTCTCCTAGTCAAGTTCACCGGCGCGTGCAGCCTCGGATGGAACGAGAGAACGGCGGAAAAGAGAACGGACTTCCCCGGCTCGCGAAAAGAACATGGCGGCTGCGAAGCGGAACAGAAAGAACAGCGTTCCCCGCGTGCCCCTTTTGTTCTGTTCTATATACCGATATTTTTCTACTGAGGAACGCGGGAGGCACGCGGCCCCGAGCGCCCACAGTGCCACTGCGCGTAAAGCGCCCCAGGCTCCACTGGGAAAGTGCGGGGCCAAATGAATGGCTGCGATCGCATCTCACGCGTACGTCGAAAGGGGGCTCGAGGTCCTCCCGCACGGGGATGCGCCGACACTGCCACTTATCGCACTGCGACAGATCGACCTCCACCTTGTCTCCTGCAGGACCCCTCCGCGTCTCATCTATTTTCCCGCAGTTCGCCTTGACCGCGGTTCTTCGACACAACAAGTCGCCAGTCTTGCGCAGAGGGCACGCGGGGGGCTGCGGGTGACGGTTGGTGGCGAGTGGCCGCGCCTTCGCAAGTGGAGTATAGGCGGCGGCGAAAGGGCCTTCGCAAGTGGAGTATCGCGCCTTCGCAAGTGGCGCGTCGGGGGCCGAAGCGGGTGTCCGGGGTCGTAGTGAAAGCCGTAGCGCGCGGCTAGGCCTCGGCCGCTCGATTCGCGCGGTGTGGCTGCGCCACGCAGGCAGCCTGGGCTTGGCGACCAGTTTCGCATCGAAGGCCTTTCTACCCGCACCCTCGCCGCACCCGGCCCGCCGTAGACCAGCGCCGTCGCGAGTCCTTCCTCGCCTTTTCTCTCCCTTCCGCGCGCTCGTCCCGCCGCAGGCTCACAGCAGAATGATCGTCTACACGGACATCGCCTCGGGCGACCAGGTCCTCAGCGACAGCTACGTCCAGGAGCCGCTCAAGTTTAACGGTGCCGAGCTCGAGGGCCTCACCGTTGTGCAGAGTAAGATGATCAACAAGGATGTCGGCGACATCGACATTGGCGCCAACGCTTCTGCTGAGGAGGCCGATGCCGGCACCGACGACGCCGCCCAGATGGTCAACCAGCTCGTCGACAAGGAGACTGGATTCAGCTACGAGGGCCCCATCGAGCTCAAGAAGGCTGAGTTCGCCGTCATGTACAAGAAGTTCTGCAAGGACACCAAGGATAAGATTGTGGAGAAGGGCGACAAGCCGGGCCCCTTCATGAAGTCCGCCAAGGCCTTCCTCGAGCTTCTTAACGCTGAGTTCAAGAACTTTGAGATCTACCAGACCTCTAGCTTCACCAGCCCCGTTGTCGCCTGGTGGGACGACCAGGCCAACGAGCTTGGCGCCCCCAAGTTTATCTACTTTACCCACGCCATGATCGCGGAGAAGTACTAAACTTTACTAATTTGTTCGTCACACACCGAATCTTCTCTTTGATTGTCTGAGACTGCCATAATGCAATCAGTTTTTCCCCCTGCTCTTTTATTTGTTGGCTTCCTCTCTTCTCTTACTGTTTGTTTTGACCTCTTTTCCCGTTCTCGCCCACAAAAGAGACTCTGATTGGCGTGAGATTCATCTTCCCTTGGTTTACAGTAGAAACATCATGAGTTGACTGATGGCAATCATTTATTCGATTGATTATAAAATTGATTAATTGATTGATTGAGTGGATTGGATTGGATTGGATTGATAAAGTACTATTCATAGAGATATATATTTCGTGGACGTCGTGTGAGGCTTTCGTCACGTTGTCAGACCATCATATCATGTCGCCAACTTGCCACGTTATCATTGTTGCAGCCAGTGCATGCAGTATTTAAAGCTCGCCATCGTCTTCTTCGTCTTCTTCGTCTTCGTCGACGGTTTCAAGCGAGCTGCTGCCGCTGCTGCTGCCGCTGCTGCTGCCGCTGCTGCTGCCGCTGCTGCCGCTGCTGCTGCTGCTGCTGCTCCTGCGGGAGCTACGCGAGGTACTCGTCGACGTGCGGTCTCGCGCAGCGCCAGCGGTTCCGTTCTTACCAACAAAGGCCTTGATGCGGGCCAGCACTGTCTCAATGCCCTCCAAGAGCGCCATCATAACGGGGACTCCCTGGCCCCTGCCTGAGCTTCTGCTCGACGTGGACGACGAGGTGCTCCTGCTCGATGCTGTAGACGCCGAGCTCGCGCTCGACGCGGTGGATGCCGAGTCTGCTCGACTCTCTCGCGTCGAAGAACGAGACCAGCGCAACATCCTCTGCGCCTCTGTTTTGCGACGCGCCTTGTCATCAACAGCCACCCTGATGCTTCGCCTGGTCCTGGAGTCGAGGTCCTGTTCCACCGGCTGGAGGGCCGCCGACATGTCCTTTTGCTTGAACGAGGGTCTGCGCAGCTTCGATTGCAGCGTAGTCACCACGCGCGCTTTGCACGAGCTCGCCATCTTGAGCGTCACCGAAGGGTTTGTCTGCCATTCTTCCTGTGTGCTGAGCGACATCTTGTTCTCTTCTTCGCGAGCCCAATCACCCCGCGTCCGTCCTCCTGCGTCTTTCTCCCCCCGACGCGAGCCTTTCTTCGTCTCCACAAGCGAGCGTCCAAGCCTGACCAGCCAGCCAGCTAGCTGCGTTCGCCTCTGCTTCGCTTTCCTCGGTCTTTGCTCGGAGGCTGGTTCGCGTTTCGGTTCTGCCGCGTCCGCGCGGCGCGCTCGCCCCCTCCCTCGCTCTCCCTCCGCGTGTTCACGATCCGCAAAATCGTGACACGCCCTGTGTCACGATTATCATTGTCTCTTCCCTTCCAGCGCCGCGTCCTGGCGCCGGTGAACCGGCCAGCCCTCGACGCGGCCGCGACTTCGTCTCCTCCTCGGCGCCGTGGACGCCCGCGTCCTCCGCGCCGACGGCGAGGGCCTCGGGCGCGCCGAGGAGGGGGAGACGGCGTCGCGGCCGCAGCCGGAAGCCGAGGCGGCGGAAAGTTGTGCATGGTGTGCTGGGCCATCGTGCTTTGTTGCGGCTTCTGATCCTATAGTTTCTTGCGCTTGTCATGGTTGCTCGGCGGATCGCGCCTCCGCGAGCCTGCACGTGCTGCCCGGAGAACGGGGAACGAGGTCGGGAGGTCGCGCATGCCCCGGAACGACGCCCGGCGTTTCATATTGCGAAAGGTGGCACGCGCCAAAGGAAAGGGCATTTAAGGAGTAATGGCGAGGATCGCCGCGAGTGAGCTGCGGGGGGCGGGAACTGGTCCAAAGGCGCTTGGTTGGTCACCGTTGGTTGGTTAGCGTCCTCTGCTACGGTTCATAGACGATGCAACGGTCTATCGGAGCTGCGTGAGCTCGGAGCGGCTACAGTGGAGAGAGCTCCAGGGAACTTTGTTAGCTAGAGACTGCGGAGTACTATGTGCATGCAACATGTCGATCCTGCCTGAAAAAAAGCAATGTGGATGCAGTGTCCGAGAATGTCTGCCTGCGAGGAAATAGGCCTAGTTGGAATAGAAGGAAACGCCAAAAATGAACGCAAGGCTAACAAACTGTGAGAAAAGGAAAAGAAAATTGATCAAAGATGGCAACAAGAGAAAAATCAAGATAATCACGAGGAGATGGGGTTGATCGTGCCAACCGCATCCTTGGCCTCAACGATAACGCTGCCGTGCTTATTCTCCCAGCGACTGACCCAGAGCGCGAGGAGCGAGAGAAAGAGGGCAAAAACGCCCAACAACACAAAGGGAGCCTGCGGGATCCAGTCGTCAAAGAGAATTCCACCAGCGTACGTGATGAAAATGATACCGAGCGAGCCAACAAAGGAGTACATGCCTGCAATGGCGCCGCGCTGGTGCGGGTGGAAACTCATTTGGCGGGCCACAGCAACTTGAGCAACCACAACAAGACCAATCTCGCCAATACCCCAGGCAAAGGCAATACCATAGGTGCTCGTCGCCGCTGGCTCGGAAATAACCAGCGTCAGGAGGTACGCGCAGCCCGCAAAGGCACCCGCAAAGCTCAGCGCGTTGTAAATGTTCTTGAAGTGACCCGCGTAGTAGCCGATCCAGATGGCCACAATGAGTCCAGCGGCCTGCGCAGTGCCAGTGACTCGAGAGGCACGCGTGTACGCTCCCGGGCACTCCTGCCTGCTGAGATTTTCGAGGAGCTCGCCACACACAGACGAATCCCCAGAGTCCGATGCGACGCAAAGGCCATCCTCCTGATACACGAGCGCAATCCACAGCGGAAGGTAGGTGGTCACGACAACGGTGGCCCCACGCGCGGCAAATCCGGACACGTAGCTGACCAAAAGACGAGGATCCTTCTTTGAAGTGTGGTAAAGTTCGACGAGACGCGCCATCATCGGACGCGTGTCTTCAAGCTCTTCGACCTCCTCCGAGTTTTCAGCTTGAACGATGGGGCGGTTGTCCACGGCGACCCAAGTCGCAACGAGCATGGTTAGCGGGACGATGAGGAAAATATAGTAGGCTGCCTCGAGGCATGTAGCCGTCGCTACGGGACCCATGAAGACAAAGACGCCGAAGAGCGCACCCGATCCGGACGCAACGCCAATCAGGCCCGTGCCGAGACCCAACGAGGAGCGCTTGACAACATCAGAGAGAATGACGGTCATGGAGCACGTGAGCGCCGAGGATCCAATTGCGAAAACAATGCGCGCGCACAAGAGGCCTGGATAGACTGAACCGCCGTTTGGAAAGAGGATCACTGAAAGAATGACGAGTGAAAGTCCTCCCGTAAGCATGGCGCGGCGTCCCAGACGGTCGGCGACGAAACCCCAGGCAAGCACGGCGATCATGGAAAAGATTTCGTCCACAACGCCAAGCGTGCCAGTGACGGTGCCAAAGTCATCGGAATCGACGCCATAGAGATCGGCGAGAAGGAACGCTTGCATGCCGTTGATGAAGGCAAGCGTCATGATGGAGATGAAGCACAGGTACATGAGGGCAACAAAGTGCTTGAACGTCTTGCCAGGCTGCAGCTCGACCGCCTTGCTGGGGTAAATGTTCAGACCACGATTGTGGCGCCAACGCAACCAGCAGCCGCACATGCAGGCGATGAGAACGATGATGCCCAAGAAAACGAGGCCAATGAAGAGAGCGAGGTTGTTGAGGATCCAGTTGCTCGAGCCTGCGGTGGTAAACGCGAGGGGCAGCTGCGTGCACGTTTGGTCGGACTCCGGGACAACGGCTTCCATAATGTCTGGGTTGTACCAGTTGCAAGGACCCGTTGTGGGGTCGGGCACTTGAAGTGCATCCGGGTACTCGAGGTAGGTGGTGTTGTCGCAGAGGTAGACATTTTGTGTGCCGGAGGCTGCCGTGCGAAGGCGATCCAAAATATCGTTGACAACGTTTCCATCCTCGTCAAGCTCGGCGCAGCCCAGCGCTTGACAGACCTTGTAGCTGTATCCAAAGAGACTCGTGTACGAGTTCTGTCCGTAGGCAATCAGACAGTAGGTGTCACAATTCGTTTCGATCAGATAGCCATGAGCCGCCTGCGTTGTGGCGTCCACGCAGGTGAAAGTCATCTTGGTGGGTGCCTGGGTTGATTGATGGGCTAATTGCAGCTCGCGCCTTTTCCCGAAGGCAAGAGGGGCAGCTGTTCTCTTGCGGCGATGCGTTTCGTGTTTGCTGGCAAGAAAAGCTTCGGATGTCTTGGCTGGATCACGTTTTTCGACACTCTGTGGTAAGTTGGCAGATCTCTGCCGCGGTGCCGGTCGGAGTTAGCTGCGAAGGCAGAGTCAAAAGACTGGAAATGAATGAGGTCAGCTTCCGTTGTCCGCAGTCCGCAATCTCGAGCTTGTCGAGACCCGCACCTGAGTCGCCGCAGAGTCACCTCGGCGTGCACGTGCGCGCGCGCTTGCACGTGCTGCACGTCGCTTTCTGGTCGTTCTTGCGGGCCTTTGTGTCCACGCCTCCAACAAAGTCAGTCTCTCGAGCTGTGCAAGCCGTGGAGCAGCCTCAAGCGAGACGCTTCCGTGTCGGCGTGATTCAGCCCTGCAGCCTCGAGTCGCGCGCCAGCCGTGTCGTGTCCTGACTGGACTAGCTCCGTTTACTTCCGCTGCTGCCCCTGCCGCTGCCACCTTGCGTTTTTGTTTGTTTAGGCCCCGACGCGGGCCGTGCTCCTGTGACACCGGAGTCAACGATCGCAATCGGTCACAAGCGGAACGAGACTTCTCTTTTTGAAGGAGGTCCCGCGCTGGGTGCTCGCGCTCTCGCGCTAATCGATCGATCATTTGTTCTCATCGCTGTCGGCGCCGCAGTCGTCGTCTCCCGAGCGCAAGCCGCTGGCGCAAGCCGCCGCCAAGAAGTCCGACTCCGGCTGCTCGAGCGCGAGGAGCACGACGACCGACCATTTCCTCGAGCAAAACCATCGACGACGATCACGACGACGCCGATGATACCGATGACGACGACTCCGACCGCAGCCGCGCTCTGCTGCTGGCACGGCGGAACGGACGGAGCTTGGACAGAGGAAAAGGTGCTCGCGCGGGCGTCTTGAGACGCGGCGCTCCGTCTCCGCAAACTTCGCTCCCCTGAATTCCCTCCCCTGCAATCCCAAGCCGCCCGAAAAATGCTCTGGCAGCACCTGCCCACAGTCATTCCCCAGCCCGGCCCCGCCCGCCCCGCACCTGCGCGTGCATGCACGGGCGGCCACGCGGCTGGGAAGCCCGCAGCCGCGCATTGGTGGTCACTGTGGGTGGCGGGGCGGCTGCGGCTACGTATCAAAGGGGCGGCCGCGCACCGCAGGTTCCCCCGCACCGTGAGAGTCTTCGCTGCCGAGAGCGTGCCGGCGCGCGCCTGCGGGACCTCGGCGCCGTGGCCGCACGAAGGGCGCACACCGTTTGCTTGTTTGTGTGTTTGATTTGTTATGTCTCATGGGGAAAGTACTTGGTTGCTGCTGCTGGTCGTCCTCGCGTCTTCTCTCCGTAGATTCATCGGGCTCAAAGGCTGCACGTGCTGCGTCAGGACCGTCCAAGGCTTGGCAGTGGCCGCGTTCGCCACGCGCTGTCGTCTCCGCTCCAGCCTCCGATCACGCTCACTCCGAGCCGTGGCGGCTGCATTCAGGACAGAAGCTGCTGCTGCAAGCTGCAGCTGCGTGGCGGTAAGCGTCTACGTCATGAATCATCGATTAGGGATGCGATGGACCACCGGGAATCCAACCTCACCACCTCAAATTTTTCCTTCACAGGTCGCTCGATCTCATGATGATGCTGCGTCAGGAAGGTTTCTCGGAGACAACAATATTGTCGCAACGCGAGCTCGCGGCGACGAGACGGTCGACCGCCGAAGAACTCACCCAAGGCCCGCGCCGCAGCTGGGTGTAATGGACGGCCAGGTGGGAATGATCTCCAACAAAGTCGGGCTCCCCTCGCGATATGTGTGTGCGCGCACAAGCTCTTATTACCTGCACGAAGGGCTGCGACGAGGGTCCATTCACTCGCGCCCGACGTCGGTTGATCTCAAGCGACAAGCTCCTCAACTTGATCATCAACATCATCATCATCGCCAATGATCTGCTCTTGAAGCCCAAGGAGATGCTAGAGCTCGCGACCGGGACGCCAAGCTACTGCCGCTGCAACAGCTGCTTTTGTCTCGAAAGAGCTCCTCACGACCTCAGCGCGTCTCGAGTCCGCTGGCGAAATGAAATGAAATGAGAGAAAACGAAATGGTTGGCCCCGGCGCCGCGAGCGAGTTGGCCGATGGCAATGCGGTCGGTCGCGGCTCGGCCCTCGCACCGCAGGCTGCTGCGCGAACGCGTCCCGAGGCGTGGCGACGCCGCCGTGCGCAGATTGATCAAGCGTGCCGCAGGCAGCCAATCCAGGTATAGAGTGTGGCGAGAGGGACCACAGAGACCGCAGCGCAGACCGTGAACGGCGCTTCCAAATCCACGCAGCGCGTGCCGCTGGCCTCGAACGCGCTGAGCCGCTTCCGATCTCCGGTTGTGGCGCGGCACAAGCGCAAATTGGCCTCTTGCGCGATAGTCTGGCAGGCAAGCAAATCCCAAACGCAACAACGTGGTCTGGACTATTTACAAGAGAACATAAGAAGAAGAACAAGAACAAGAAGAAGCACGACGACCTTGGCGTGAGTGGAGATGATGGCTCGACTTGCACTTGCGGCTGTCCTCGCCATGGCAGGCGGATGCGGCATGGTGAACGCTCAAGATGGCTCTGCCGGTGATGCATGCTACAGCCTTACCACACATCAAGTCACTTGTGGCGTCTCAGAGGCCACATGTCTTGCAAGCAACACGGACGGCGAGGCCCCGATTGCCTATTGGTACGAAGAGGGCTCCACCCTTAATGACTGCTGCTTGTGCTGTGAAGGCTGTGATGAAAGCGCTGAACCCGACGACGGCTCGTGCGACCTGTACAAGGATAACCGGATCAACGGCGAATGCGAGGTTGGCCCTGGCGAGAGTGCCGGCTCCTGCTACGACTCGATCACGCATGAGGTGTACTGCGCGGTCGACGAGGCAACTTGCCTTTCCGGAAATACTGACACCGAGTACCGCTTTGGCTGGTACGAGCCGGGCTTTGTCTCATCTTCGCCCTTTGGTGACGGCGCGGGATGCTGCCACTGCTGTGGCGGCTGCAACCACACTGAGGAGACTGGCACCAACTGCACCGACGCGTACTACACGGACGGCGAGTGCGGACACGTGGGCGGTACATCGTCTGATCTTTTTAACAGCCCCGCCACGCGTGCGGTCATGAGCATCGTTCTCATGATTGTCGCCTCGGTCATGCTCTCTTTTTGATGAATTCGTTATCACATTTTGTTTGTACTGTTATTCAATCTAAGCCTCCCCACATTCGCAAGAAGGTTGCTTTCCACCTTGGTCGAGTTTTCATAAATCACATTGAAGTTTATGTTTGTAGTGTTGTTTAGTTCGTAAGCAGGTCGCTTTCACGCATGGAGCTTGCCTGTGGCTGGCGGCGGCACGGCATGCCCCACGACGGACTCTTGGCCGCTTCTTGACCAAACGGGTCTTTCTCGCGCAGTTGGTTCACTCTTGAGCGAGTAGCTTGCATGCGCATGAGGCAGATGAGCTGGAAAGATTGCCTTTTCGAACGAGGGCCTGACAAAAGTCCCGGATGAAGAAGTCCACTTCTAGATTCGGGCACTAACAGTACAAGACCTACCTGCGAAAAAAAGGATATAGGCTTGCGTTGTTCGCTGTCGTTCACCATGTTCAACGGGGGGTAGAAAAGGTATCGTCGGTCTAGGGAATGTGAGAAGCATTATTGAACTCGGCCAGTCTGTTTCTTCTTGCTTCTTTTTTTCCTCTCTGCGAAACTGCCTTAATGTGATTGTTTGCTCCATCATGACCAAGGGGCAATAGGTGGTGCCGTTAATTCATTAAAGCGCGGCAAGCATCGTTGAACTCGGTAAGTCCAGAAAAACTGTTTTCTGCTTTCTTTCTCACTTTTACCACCCTGTGTTCGCCGACGCTTGGTTCGCGGCTTTGCAAGGAACGATGTTGTCTTTTGTCCACCCAAGTGCGACAGGCTTCTTTGATTGTTGTGCCATGGTGAACGAATACCACGCTTTGATTTCACGAAGAACTCCCGTCGAAAGTGAGCACGTTGCGTTTGGCGGCACGCTTTGTCCTCGTCGACGACTCACTATGAAGATTCAATATGTTCGAGCCCAACTCTCCCTCGTCAAGCGCTATCTGGCTGCCGATGACCAGTATCCTCGCCCATTCGCTCGACCTCTCGAGCCTTTCTGCTTGAAGAATACCTGGACCATTGGCGCGCCCGCGCATTCGCAATCTCGTTCGTTCCCTGCCCGTGTGCACGTGGGAGGAGGGCACAAAGGCTGGCATGGTTCGCAAGGCTTCGCGTGCCACTGGCTTTTTCGCAGACAGGTGCATCAACCAAGTGTATACGCAGCGCAGCCTAGCAACCGCAAACACAACAGACTCCCTGCTGTTGCCGCCGCCTCTCCTGCTGCTCCTGCTGCTGCTGACCATAGCTCGTCACACCCTTGACCGATCTCTATCATGCGTCTGCTCGTTGGCCGTGTGCACGGGCAGCGACGCGGCCTTTTGACAGCCAGCCGTAAAAGGTAGGAGGAGGTGGTCTGAAGTGCAGACAAGCCTGCAGAGGCGGCTGTGCAGTGCTGCAGGTGCAGGTGCAGCAGCAGTGCAGCAGGCAGAGCTTGTCGCCTGAGAAAGGAACAGACGCGATGGGTGCCCCTGGTGCAGCAAAGCTTGTGCTTGCGTTTTCCGCGCGCCTCTATACTTCCTCCAAACTTTTCGGAGGTCCGGGTCCGCTCGCGATGACCCTGGAAAGTGTCTCTAGAGAGGCTGCGCGACTCGAGCGTTTGGTTTGATGACGGCGATCGAGTCCATCCGCTCATTTCCTAAGACACGGATTGGAAGATATCGGGACCGACATTGCATCTATACTGAGTGGGCCGCCGTCGACCTGCTGCTGCCCTTCTCTCTCCCAGGGCTAACTAGCTTCGACTGCTTGAGAATTCACAGCTGGCCGCCAACAATGTATAGTAGGCCTAGGCCTAATGTAAGTTACTTCGAGCTTCCCTACGCGCGAGGGCCGGGCCGCAAGCGGTAGGTAGAAGTAGAAGTAGTTGTAGTGGCCAGGATATCCAGTTTAGGCAAGCATGTCTGTCGCAGATCCAAAAACACGGAGCGCACACTCGCGCTGGCATGTCCCTCCTCTCGGACAAACTTAGCTTACCCTTTTAGGGGGCATACACTAATTTTAAGCTGCGGCACGTGCATCGCCGTATCTACATTTCAAGGTGTGTTTCCAGAATAAGGCGGAAAATGACTCATAGAGTCACAGATTACACCCATGTGTGCAGTCGCGGAGAAATTCGGAAAATTGTAGAGTGTGCACACGCGCGCGCCGACGTATCGGGCCGATTTGCATAAGGCGAGAAGGAGAGAGAGGCGGGAAGAAGGAGAGAAGGGCGGCAGAAGGCGGCAGCAAAGCCGGAAAGCGTGCACGCGCCCGCGTCGCACGCCCTCGACAGACGGTACGCGCGAGCGAGGGAGCGGAGACGCTCGCTCGCGTCGCACGCCTGCCGGTCGGTCGGTCGGAGTGCGCGGCAGAGCGTGGTCGTGCGCAAGAGCGCGAGCAGAAGCGGAAGAGGAGTGTCTGCACAAGCGGAGAGAAGATGATGATGAAGATGTCGAAGGCCGTGCTGGCCATCGTGGCCGCGCTGGCCACCAGCGCTGCTGTTGTTAAAGGCGCAGTGGCTGACCTTGAGCCGTCTACATTCGCGACGAGCAGGACAGGGACACCTATTGTCATGTACGCGATGTTGCAGAGCGAGTGCTCAGCCAACGACTTTGTTGATGCAGTGGACGATGATCTTCTCGGTGGAATGAACTTCTCGTCCGCCTACACTCCTGCAGATCGTTGTCCAACCTACACAGACTCTGTCACCGGATACGAATTTCCGTATCCTGCTTACAACGGCCTCACTTTTGATGGTTCAAACTACGACAGCACCTCATCAACGGATGACGTTGCTCTTACCTCAAAGCTTTCAGCATCTGCATTGCAGACTCCCCTGGAGGATGGGTTTACACTAGAATTTTGGGTCATCCCGGATAGCACTATCGAGGTCGCTAACCAAGAGTATGTGTTGTTTGAGCTGGGGAATGAGCTGGACTCTAACTTAGCAGGAACAGAGTTCACTTGGTCACCTGCGGCTTACGATTATGATTTTCGATTTACTTACCAGCTCGCCGGGACCAATCCTACCTTCACCCTCACTTTCGGCTATACTAATGCATTTGAGGAGTACGACTCTGCCTCTAGAACGTTTACCACTTCGGACTTCGAAATGCAAGGTGGCGAGCTCTATCATATCACCTTTTCTCGGTACTGGGTCACTGGCGGCAGCTACAATGGGTTTGCATTCACTGTGACTGACAGTTCGGACACCATGGGTTCTGCTTATTCTACCTATTACAATATCTCATTTGCTTCGGCAGCAACTTCATACGTGCGAGTTGGATCATCACCTGCGACGCTTTCTGCTACTTCGTCATACAGTGGCACTTTTGCCTGGCCTGGCGATATTCTCTTCTTCGCGATGAACAGTCCGTCGTTGGTGGCTGACGATGGATCGGGCCCGGATTTCTCGGATATTACAACCAACTATAACGCTGGAATGCCGAACTCCGGTCCCGTGATGATGACGCAAACGGGTAGCACGAATGTTACTGTGGAGGTGGACGAGGATGCGGCATTGGTGGACTCGGTGATCAATCCGACGACCATCGTTTTCGATTTTGACACGGAGTGGTTTGGTGCTGATTCTCCCAACCTTGTGCTCACCGGCTCCGACACTGGTACTGGTCAGCTCGGTGCTATCGTGACGATTGACGGCGCCGCAGTGAACCTGACTGCCGATCTTCCGATGGAAGTCACTTCCAGCATTACTTACCAGGCTGAGGAGAACAAGTATGGTCTCGGTACTTCTCTTACCTTCAGTGCGACTGATTCGTATCTGACGGCGTCGAACGAGGCTTCAGTGAACGTTGTCGTCAATCCCGAAAACGACGATCCCGAAGCGCTGACCACGTCCACCTGGTCCGAGTACACTTCTCAGAGCACCTATTCTGAGATCGTACTGCGCGCTCGCGACATTGATTGTCTCTCGAGCACCGGATCCGATGCGACTTCCGCGAACGCGCTTTTGACCTCGTGTAACGAATTTGGTCGAAGCAAGACATTTACCGTGTATACTCCCGGAGATGAAGCTAGTTCTTCATCTCCCCTCGGTCGCCTTTACGAACCGGACGAGACGGACGGCTGCGCCGGCGGACTCGAACAGGCCATCACGGATAATCGCGACATCTCTGTTTCTTCGGCGTACACTGCCGTGGTGGAAGGTAGCAATACGCAAACGCTCACACTCTGCTTTGAGGCGTGTCTCGGGACTGTGGAGGATGACCCATCACTCGAGAACCCTTGCCCGTCTGAGCTGAACAACGCCTCGGATCTCGGCGACGCCATTTTTTCGTTCACCGTGACTGATGCCGATAGCGCTGTCTCGAACGAGGTCAACGTGAGCACCGCGGTCACCTCTGTGTTGGATGCGAACGTTGGTGACAACCTCATTGTGATCGAGGACAACGTGACCAAGGTCCAGCTGAATGGCACGGACAACTACTGTGAGCAGGACCCGGTTCCCTCGGACTGCACCGACCGCACGATGACCTTCATGCTGACGGAGCAGATCCCGGAAAGCCAAGGCCAGCTCTTTCTGGACGAGGACATGACGGTGCCCCTCGATATCAACGTCGAGTTCAACGGAACCTTTTACATTCTCCCCGCTGAGAACTACTACTCGGTGGATTCGTGGCCCCTATGCTCTTCCGGGACGGCGTACTCCATGTCATTGTGCCCGGACGGCAATCTCGCCATTGGTGATTCGGAGTACCCCTTTACTTGCACGGGACCCTTTTGCACCGGTTCGTATGCCACCCGCTATTCCAGATTCACGACGTCTGACTTGAACCAGGTCGTGATGGGCAATGCGACTAGCGAGCTCTGCACGTCGACCGGATGCCCGATCACGATCACCTACAAGATCCTGATTGACTCCGAAGGCTTGGAAAGTACCGCTGCGTCTGGTGCGTCCATCTACGTGAGCAACGTGAACGACGCTCCCGAGATCGTGATTCCGGTGTCTTCGATGACCAACCTCGTGCGTAACACCTATTATGACTTTGCAGATGACAATGGCGCGGTGATCCAGCTCACGGACTCGGACGCCAACTCCCGCATTATCGATGCCATTGTGCAGGTACGCAACACGGAGGGTCGCATCTCGATCAGCGAAGAGCTGGTAATGGACTCGGACAGGTTTATCTACAAGCGTGGCGGTGGAGTCATTAGCAGTGGCGCATCTGATGTCCGAATGACGGGCACTCTGTCAGAGATCAACCGTGTTTTGGCTGTTCTCCGCTACCGCTCCACAAGTGCGGACATTTCTGACGCCATCACCATTACCGTGTTCGACACGACGCGTGGCGTCGATCTCACCAATGGCTACACCGCATATGATGGCGTCATTTACAACGAGGTCATTGGAACCGTCAGCATCTCTGTGCAAGCCGAATCCGATGACGATGGCGTGCAGCTGACGCTTCCGACGTTGGCTATCTACGGTATGATCGGTGGCGGCGCTCTGTGCTGCATTGGTTTTTGCGTGGGTCTTGTGTGCGCGATCGCCTCGTGCGCTCAGCGCGGAAACCGCACGGCACGCTGGATCCTCCACCACGTGCTCTGCTCGACGATCAAGTCGACTGGCGACGATCTCGGCGAGGAGATGCAGTCGGCGGCCAAGTTCACGGAGGCTGCAGTTCATGCGGAACACGCTCGTCTCACCAAGGTCGTTTGGTGTGCCAAGTTCATGCATTGTATGTGTCCGTGCTGCGTCAAGTTCTCCCCCGAGAACTCGGCTGTTCCCGACGAGGAGCAAATGATGGTCGCCGTCACGGACAGACTCCGGCACGAGCGCGCCTCGCAGCACATTCCCAAGGATACGCGCGAAAAGTCTGTGCGTCTTGTTGTTCCTCCTGAGGATCTCTTTAACTGGGAGCGTCACATGCACCACGATGAGGAGACGGGTCGGGACATTCCTTACTACTTTAACAGCAAGACGAACCAGTCTTCGTGGCACCGTCCCAAGGTCCGCGACCACGCGGACCCTCCTGACGAGGTCTAATTGCGCTGCATCCTGTTTCTGCTGTCACCTTCTTGCCGTCTGCCTGCCTCATCCTACAATCAACCAATCAAGAATTTTGTTGTTTTCTTTTGCACCACGTATGGTCCTAGCTTATCTTTCTTTTTCTGATAGCGTCTGGCAGTGTTGTAGTAGGAGGAATTATCTCTGGCTTTACGATTTCCTTCTCTGCGATGTTCTAGCAGGAGAACACTGACCGAGCTAGGAAAGGAATGATATACGCTATTTTCTCTTTCCACGCACCACCGAGATTGGTCGTTTCCCTGCGGCATTCTTTTTTCGTCCGAGGAATCTCCCTTCCCACTTTCCACCTCTATCTCCCCGTCTTGTCACATGTCCTAAAAGCTTGGTACCTAGCAGCTATCCAGCTACCCCGGCCATTTGGCGTGATGCTCGCTGTCGATCGGCCGGAACACGGCTGCGGCGCGTGCTCGGCGCAGCCACAGCTGTTGCGCGACCTTGCGGGGGTCGATCTCGATTCTTCAAACTGGCCTTGGTCCCGGGTCCCTGGCCCGCACGTTACAGCACGCCATGGAATCGACCACCGGTAACAAGGGTCAGAGCGCCGGCGCCGCCATCCCGTTGATTCCGTGCCACGGGTGGGAGCGGGCGTGGGCCAGGACTGCCAGTGACAGTGACCGACGTGGCTCTCGCTGCTGCTGTTGATGCTGTTGATGCTGTTGTTGTTGTTGTTGATGATGATGATCATGATCATTATACGGAAAAGTAGCCGTTTCGACGCGCCGCGCCGGTCACCTCGCCGTCACTTTGGGACGAGGCGCGCACGGTCTCGACGCGCGCGTAGCGTCCTGGATGGCCACGCTCGCTTTTTCGAACGCTGGTGAGATTGACGGCGCGACATCATGAATGAATGAATGAATGAATGAATGAATAAATAAATAAGAAGTGAAGATGGAATGGGATGGACGGACGCCACTTTATTTCATTCATTTTCTTCCATCATTTTATTCATGGATGGCCGGGCGTGGCCAACGACATTCCACGACGTCCGTCCATCATATCGCGCAGCCCGGTGCCGCTTCCCAGAACCGTGCGAGCGAGCCCACGTCGCGTCAGCTGCAGCTGCGCGCGACCCGAGGCCTGGACCATCGAGAAAAACGTGCTAGCTGGCTAGCTCGCCGCGGGCGGCGCAGAGACCGCCGTTTCGCCTCCCGACATTTATTTCGTGAGACGCGCTCGCGAGGGTCATTTTTTCTCTCGCCACCTCATAGCATAGCCAAGCGCTGCCCCGCCGAGGAGTCGATCAGAGCTCGGCGATGATGACGATGATGTTACTACAATGAAGAGTCCTCATCCTCTAGGACCGCGCTCCTGTCCGTTGCAAGAAATTTTGACATTCTTCTACTTCCCTGTCAAACTCTAGCTTGGTTTCGAGACTCCGGGCTTCGAGCCCTCCCACCTCGTCTCTTGGCCTCTCGGTCCCGAGCAGATACCACGTGATCGACGCTTTGCTCGCGAAAACTCGAGCACGAACTTTACACTCAGCACGCCGAGCGCTGTTCGCGCACGAAGATCATGGACGCTCGCGCATGAATGAACAAAGAGGGAGCGGGGCTCCATGCACGAGTGCCCGCGCCACTGCTGCACGAAAACCAAAGTAAAGTATCCGTTGGAAAAAAGCGGCGCCGCGGGGTCACCGATCATTCGTCCCCATCTCCTAAGCTCTGCATCCGCACGGCGCTGCACCGCACATCCCGCCAGCCTGCCGGCCGATCAGACAGTCGGCGGCCTGCCTTGCTTAGCATGGCTCGCGCTTCTGCTCGAACGCCGGGCGCGCCGCTCTCGATCGATCGATCGATGATGCATTCGATCAAGCGCGACGAGAGAGAGTCCCGTCCGCACCATCGGCCCCCACTCGCCTCGGGGTGCACGAGCCCAAGTAGTCGTTGGAAATCGAGCAAGACCCGGCCGAGTCTCCCGGGCCAGCAAGAAATGGTGCCTCCTGCGCATCACATCGCGTGGCATCGCATCGCATCACGATGCACCGCCGAGGCGAGGCGAGGCGAGTTGAGAGCGAAAGCGGGCCAGGAGGAGGAGCAAAAGGCAGGGCAGGTCGAAGCGTTATGAGAGAGAAAAAAGGAAAAAAGGCGAAAAAATGGAGCGTTACATTCTGGGGGAGGGGAAGAAGAGGACAGGCGCGACACGCATGCCGAGCTCGCTTAGAATCGCTGCCAACTCCAAACGAGCAAAATCGCAACTTGGGTGCTAGCGGCAGTCTCCAGGTGACAGACAGCACAGCATAGAAGACCAGACCAGACTAGACCAGACTAAGTCAAACTCCTTCGAGGTGATCATCTTGGCCCTCGAATCCGCCGTCGCGCTCGAGACAGATTCGTAGAAACCCACACACAAAGAAACATGCAGCACGCCGCACTTCTCGCCGTCATGGCGGCTTCCGTGCTTGTCAGCTCCGCAGAGGCCGGCAAGTCCCTCTTCGAGCGAAAGGCTGTGCTCCAGGAAATGACCAAGCAGCGTGGCCTTCAGTCAGCCGATGATATTGCCGAAGCCAGCCAATGCATCCTCAACGAGCCTTGCCTCAGCGGTGGCTGCATCACGGGACTCACCGCCGTCACTTCCAGCGAGGTTTGCTCCAGTGTCCTCTCTGAAGACGACTCCACATATGAACTGGGCATCGAGTCAAGTGACGGCGACTCTCTTGGTGTCGTTGCTCTCATGGCAAATGCGCCCCTCGATGACATGTTCCACGCCGGAATCTGTACCAACTTTAAGAATGATGCTATCGCAAGCAATTGCGTCATGAGCACTCCTCTGGACACAATCGTGGCGACCATGGAGGCCAACGTCCAGTCTTGCAGTGCTTTCACGTCGAGCCTTCTCGACACCTTTCAGTTAAACGAGACTGAGACCGCGACAAACCTTGCCAATTACTGGCAGACGTACACTCCCCAGGGCGCAATTTCTGCCAACCAGACTGTCATCGTCAACGAAGCCATCGAAGCCGTCTTGACAGTCATGTACATGCAAGAGATGAACCTTACCAAGGCTGGTGCTGCTGCCGCAGTGGCAGCTGCATCCGATGATCTGGAGACGAACACAGACCTGACTTGGGCCGACTTCTTTGTCTCCAAGTTGGGTTTCACGGAGTCGGAGACTCTGGCCGCCGCCGTCGCAGCGTGCGAAGAAGATGACCTCGAAACTTGCCTCGGTGTAGGGAGCGAGACTGCCGGTCTCTGGGTTTCGATCTTCACAGGTGACACCAGCGATGATCTGAGTGCACAAAGCATGGTTCTCATGATGGTTGCCTGCTCTCTTGTCGAAAATGATGCGACTGAGAACACTGCTAGTTTTGTGGTGAACAAGATGGCGTGCTACCAGATTGCTCTCGGTCAGAGCGATGCTGCTACTACTCTTCTCGACACTACCGAGACCGATGGTGACAGGCTTGCTGCTCTGTACGATCTCGAGGACTCCATGGCCACTCTGGAGACTCGCTGCGATGCTGCTGGAGTGACACTCGCCTCTCCTACCCCTTCGCCGACGGCTGCAACCCCTACGACTGGAGCTCCTACGGGTGCGCCCACTCTGAACCCCGCCTCCTCTCTCGCACCGCACCTTCTCTTGGTGGTGATGGCGCTTATGGCCTGGATTGCGTAGATATTTCGTTTTATAGAATTTTTCCTGGGGGCTGATACAAACGATCGCGGGATGCATGAATGATACCTTGCAGGTTGGGTTCTGTACGGTGGGATTTGCATGCGATGCCAAGTCCGCATTGCAAGTAAAGTGATAGTTCTTTCGAGAGAAAGAAATGGTTGCTCCACTGTTTTACAAAATCAGACGCCCGGCAAAAGGTTTCGCTCTTCATCGTGGCTGAGCCGAGTCCATCGACTCGTTAAAGATGCGACGCGCAGCGCCGAGAGGGTGATCGCGATGTACAGCCCGCGTGCGTGCAGACGCAAGCGCAGCAGGATGAAGAACACTTGCTCGATCTCCGTGCTGCAGTGCACGAAAAAAACTCTCTGAATCAACGCTCTCGAAAGAGTGATTGGCATTCTGCCGCTTCCGTCGCGCGTGCGCAGCAAGTTCCGCAGACGACCACGACGCGATCGAGTCTGCCGGGCTTGCTGGCTCATGTCGTGCCGCGCGATGCCCGCCCCGCCTCGATGCTGCTGCTACTGCTACTGCTGCTGCTCTTGCATTTGCGTCTGCATCTGCAGACTCGCACTTGCTTCTGGCTGCGTCATACGCTCGACTCTTGGCAGCTCGTTTGCCCCCCAAAGTTTTTCTGCCTTGACCCAAGTGTTGCTTGGGCGTCTCGAACGTTGACGTCGTAGTTGGCGCCCCCTTGAAAGGTTTCGCCGACGTTGCCGAGAGGGGCCCCTTGACATGTGTGTTTGCCCCATGCGCAGCCGCAGGAACTTCATCCGTAGCTTCACGGAGGTCCGAAGCACTTGCAAATGTATTGCATAGATCGTCAGTGTCTTTGTTAGACACGTGCGCGTTCGCCTGCTCAGCAAAGTTCTCCTTTTCTGCAGAGGGTGCGATCCCTGCCCTGGGCGGCAGCATACTCTTGCGACGCCGGCTTTCAGCACGTGAAGATCTTGCATCACCATCTTCAAGTTTAGGACGTGCGATGCTCCCAGGTGCGACAAAAGACATGGACGAGGTTGCAAGCTCCTCTGCCTTGACACTAACACGCTCAAGCTCGGCATTGAACCAGAGCGTCACGGCTTCTGCGGGCACTCGTTTCTCGCGAATCATCTTGGTACTTGCATGAATGCTCTTGAGGCGTAAGCGGTCAAGTTCCTTACGGAGTGAGTGCAGCTCGCCCTGCATGCGCGCACGCTCTTCAATCTCGGCAACGTTCGCCTTGCGAAGGGCAGCATTTTCGCGCTGCAGTTCAACCAGAGCCTGGCGCAGGTGCCGCGCCACACCAGAAGCGCCACCTGCGCGTGCGCCTCTGCCAGCCACTACAAGCGAATCCGAGCAGCCTTCTGCACTGTCAAAGTCGATGGACGGGCTCGGTGGTGCCCCGCGCGCCTCAAATTGCTCGCGGAGCCACTCGTTTTCGCGTCCAAGCCGCTCATTCACGTCGCGCAATTGCGCCACCTCGCGTTCAACCACGCGGCCTGCTGTACCTCGAACCTCGGTCGAAGCCTCGGCGTCCTTTCCACGGGGAGTGGAAATGAGGTCCTTGACCATGGCATCCAAGTTGCGACGCACTCGTGATTGACCGCGTACGGCAGGCGAGTCTGCCGAAGAGAACAGCTGTACGAGTTTTCGGAGCCCGGGCTCCTCGGCGTCCTGAAGCGCGCCGACGCGCTCTTGGACCTGCGCTGCAACCTGCCGAGGGACCTCCTCGACGAGCTTCTCATACTTGGCGCAAGCCATGCGCCGCGCCTCGCGCTCCACTTCAATTTCGCTCTGCAGACGAGCCATCTTTCGCATGAGATCCGTCAATTTCGCATTGAACTCGCGCGTTAGTCGCCGCCGCATCGCGTCTGCGCCGCTGCGTTGACGCATCGTAGCTTCATGGTCCTCGAGCTGCATACGCTGCGTCTCCATGGCACAACCAAGATGATCAGCGAGGACGTCGCGCTCCTTGCGAACAATGGTAAAGTCGTGATGCAAATCTTGGACCTTTTGCGACCAAAAGTCAATCTCGCGTTTGCTCTCGCCCATGTCCTTTTGCAATTCAATGTAGTTGGTGTTCAGCACCTCGAGAGCAGTCGAGGTTTCCCGCAGCTTTCCAACTAGCGCCTCCTTCTTTGCGCGGTCCCCTTCCAACGAGTGCGCGTAGTCTGCCCACTCCTTGATTTCCGCCTCACTGCTTTGCCGGGCCACGTCGAGTTCCTGCTGCGCGGTTCTTAATTTACCCGCGACCTCGCGGTTCTCTGTATCCAACTCCCGAACTTGTCTCTCGAGGCGGGCATTCATGGCCCTGAGGGCTTCTATCTTGCTCTGAATTGGGCTTTTCGAAAGGCGGGCATCCGAACTCTGACGCCGGCCCGAGCCTGGCGATGCTGAAGCTGACGCTGATGCCGATACCGATGGCGATGCAGAGGCAGATCCCAGACTTCGCGATGAAAGGTTCAAGCTCGAGCCAGCGCTCAAGGACACTTCGCGAATCCGGTCCCGAAGGCAATCTCTCTCTTCCCTGAGCTCCTTCACCGTGCTCTTATACGCCTGCAAGTCGTTCACAAGCCGTTCAACGGCGACCTCGCTACGTTGCAGGCTTTCTTTGAGCTGAGACGCGCCTTGTATTTCTTTTTCGTACGCACTAATGCGCTGGTTTAACTCGTCGATGGTGGACTGCGCTTGCTGGCGCGCGCGAAGTGCGGTGTCCAGCTCGCTTTCACGGAGTCGCGCAGCCTCAAGCGCTTCCTGGAGCTCCAAGACTTGCGCCTCAGCATCAAAAGCAGCACCTCCTCGGCTGCTCAATGCAAGATTTTCTGCACCGGCAGAGGCTCTGCTAGCTTCTAATCTCGCTTGGAGAACGCTCATCTGTGTGCGCAAGTCTTCGCAGACGCCGTCTTGCTCAATGGTATTCTGCTCGAGAACGAGCTTTTCTTGCGTCAGCTCGTGGACGCGCGTTTTCAGTTGTTCTACTTCGTCCGCAAGCCCGCCCGACGAGTCCACAGAGGCGTCGGCCAGACTTGCGTGAATCGTAAAATGTGTTCCTCGAGGTGACTTTCGTGAGGGCGTAGTATCCGCAGCTCCGTCGCCAATCTCCTCCTCCTCTTCTTCTTCCTCCTCCTCTAGTATCTCATTTTCCTCGTCATCAAACTGCGGTGCAATGTCTTGGCCATGGGCTTCTATCTCATGATCAACAACGCCTTCCACATTCGGCGTGTCGTTCTCGTCCTGGCCCTCATCGTCTGCTGCGTCGCTGCCGTTGCTGCTCACGCGAGAGCGAATGAGCTCAAAGAGGTCCTCAATTTCTGCTTTTAGCGTGATCTGCGCGGCTGCATCCAGCTTGAGAATGCTGGCAATGTACAAATCTCTGTCACGGCATTCCACAGCGCACCCCAAAAGGACCTGGGTGGCATGCTCCTCAAGCGACTTGTGCGATCTTTCGTGACGGGCGAGCGTTCCTTGTGGAACCCTCAGAAGCTGCTCCGCGAGCGGGATCACCTGGTCCTCGAGATCCTGACACTTTCGTCCCAGGATCTGCGTGGCCACCGCGAGCGCAGCGTTTTCTGATACGCCATGGATCTCGCCGTTTTCATCAGCAGCGCGTTTGCGGTTTGCGGCGCTCTTGAAGGGAAAGCTGGCAAGCCACGCTTCCATCGCCTTGCCGTGCTGTCAGCCGTCTCACTCACGCTTTTCAGCCCTGCAAGAGACCGTCTTCGCGGTGGTTATCCCTGCTGTTGTTGCGCAGGGAATGCACGGCCCTTTCCCGATCGTCGACGCAACTCACTTCACGCTCAGCCGTAGGTGGCACTTGACAAGGTCTGGCGCCGCACAAGTCCCTTGCCTTGCCAGCTGTTGCGCCTTCGCTCGCTCCGTCTACCTCTCTCTCGCTCGCTCGGATCGAGCCCGGGCGAGGCAGAAGCCGCGGCAAGTCACGGTTGGTCGTTCGTTGAGTTGAGGATTTGCGCTTCCGAGTCACACTCACTCGTTGTGGAGAGCCCAAAGCGAACTGCGCATAATCCGCCCTTGCCGGCGCGTCCCACAAGTGAAGAATGCGCGCGCGCAAAGGCCGTAATGTAATGGCGGTTGACGGTTATGGCCTGGCTGACACTCACTCACGCACGCGCTCATTGGCGAGCAAGCTGTGCGTGCATTGGGACGCGCAGATCGCGTGGAGAGAGAGACTCGAGCCTCGAGAACGGGGGAACAGCGCTGGCATGAAGTATCGAACATGAGAGGCGAATGTGTTATATTGGCATGACTTTCTGGGAGAGAGAAACGAAGAGGCAACAGCAGCACTAGAGATGAAAAATAGGACAGGACAAAGTCGAGCAAGCTAGTTAGTTCCTGTATACTATGTGTCAGACATGTGCATTCGTCCGTGCCCAGTGTTGTTACGTCCAAACGATACGATACTGTAATTCTTCCCTCGGGCCACTGAGGCAACAGCGCTGGCGATTCCATGTAATATTTCTCGCTTGCGTCATGAACAACAGTCAGCCAATGAATCCAGGTGAGCGCGGACCTAGATCAATGGGTGGAATGTCAAATAGGGGCAGGGTCCCGCTTGACCCAAATCGAAGAGGCTCTGGAGCCTTGGGGGACCACTGATAGCTCTCAATGAGGGCGACCTTGCGCGTAACCTGTCGATAGGCGAGTGCCCACGAATGCACGAGACCCAACGCGCAATATACAGAAACGAGAACGTGGTCGATGTTTGCGAGCAGATTGTCACCGCGCACTTGTGCGCCCCCACTATCGTACCCATGTTGGAAAAATGATATAATTGGGGCCAACACTTCGGTGCACAAGTACACTGCAGCCAGGCCGACAAAGTACAGACGGTCGGGCCTCCGAAGCCAAACGCCCCCGCCATTTGGTTCGACGCGAATGCGGCGTGCCTGGCGTGCCATCAGGTGATATTGGTCGAGGGCAATAAAGCTTCCAAACGAATGCAAGAGAAGCAAAACAGGTTTGATCGCCTTGAGGTCCGTTGTCTTGAGCACTGGAAGCAACGACATGTGAGCAATCCAAGACATGAGCAGATAAAGGCGCGCATCCATCGTCGAATCACACGAGGTGATCGTCAAAGGAAGAATGATAAGCAGCACGCTCACCTCCTGTACGTGATAACCGAGCATAAAGCTGCAAGTCATAAGGTACACGAGCACTGGCATAAGGACTGCCTGATGCGGAAGTTCCCATACCACCTTGAGAGCGGGATACATTGCGATCCCCATGAGACCCACGCAAACAATTGGATGCACCTCTGGCAGCACGACAAAGGCGCATGTGCCACCGTCCTCTAGCGAACACTGCACATTGACATCATCCGAGATCTCAAAGATATCATACTGAAGGTTGACCGCGTACAACAACCGATCGAGCCCCTTGTAGAGCGCCCACACATTGGGCGCCCAATATGGCCGACATACACCCCCCGGCAATGCCCACGCTGCTGTCAATCGACTCCAGAGCTGTCCAAGCAGTTCACGAGGGGCGAGACCCCCGAAATGAAAGGGCACCGCGTAGCTCATGACGCTGATCCAGAGGACGCCGGAGAGCGCGAGGAGTCGCCGCAAACTCACGGTGCGTGCGGCGGCGGCAATGAATTCAAAATTAGACTTTGCGCGTGGTCGCGCGAGAAGCTTCTTGAAGCTAGCATCCGCTTTGAACTGCTCGTAGGCAGCTTGCAGTCGCTGACCGCCAGAAAACTCGCTTTGCGCACGGGCGTGTCCTCGACGACGAGAGCCAGACGCAGGAGATGCCCTGCTAAAATAGCTTCCATCACTATCGGCCTCGGCGAGGTCGTCCTGGGGCGAAGCCCCGGGTCCGTTGGACCTCTTGCGCCGACGTCTCGGACCCAGAGCGCGGGCCATGGTCTCGCCGAGGTCCTCGCTGTCTTCCTCGTGACCTTCGCTCGCCAGTCCATCGCTAGCGAGGCCGCTCTCTGACGCCGAGGCGAGAAAGGGCGTGTCGTCTTCTGGCTGAGGCGGTAACGAGCAATAGTGTCGAAAGAGATATACCAGATATAATGGCACCATGGACGGTATGAGGGTGTGGTCAAAGAAAACGACCACGACGAGCGCTACGGCCCCAAGGAGGTCTCCAGCGTCGTTGTCGCGACGCAAAAATGCCATCGATATGAGCAAGAGGCCTACTGCACATCCCGTATAATGAAGATAAATGTGATCAACGAGAATGAGCCCCGGGTTAAAGAGGGTGAGTGCGACCACCACGACCACCTTGTTGCGGGACCACTCCATGTCCGTCGTCGTTGTCGACGGCCAAGTCGTGCAGTACAAAAGCACGCCTAGTAACATGAGTGGTTCGGTGAGAATAACGCTTGCGCGTTGAAAAAGGATAAAGGCACGGTTGCCGTCCTCGGCGGCGGCGGCAGCGCTGGACGTGGGGTCCTCACCTATGAGCGTGGGGTCCAACACCCACGCTACTCGAGCAAGAACGGCCTTGAAAAGTGCGAAGCCCGGTGCACATTCAAGCGGGAATGCCTCCTTTTCAGGCGCGGCGCTCGCCTCGTACCACGCGGCAATCGGTTTGTACAACGTCCTCGAGAGCCATGCCCCTTGGCGATCAAATTCTGAGCTTTGCGACGAGGGAAGCAGCATCAGTTTGAGCGCGAGCGACAGGAACGCAATCACGCCCACAGATTCTGCCGTCGTGGGCCCGCCGGCGCCGTCGCCGCCCTCGCTGCGCTCGCGTCGCTGCAGCGACGGCTTGCCCGCTGCCGCCATGGCGCCGTCTCCGTTGCCTCGGACCTCGTCTTCGCGGCCCCTCGGCGCGGCGCAGCGCAGCGCAGCGCAGCGCAGCGCGGCCGCCGGGGCCGGGGCCGGGGCCGGGCGGCGGGCCAGGCCGCGCCTCGCTCCTCCGCGCGCAGGAGGCCTCGCGCGCAGCGGCGCCGCGGCCAACTCTGGTTTGCTTGCTCTGGTATGCTTCGCTTGCTTTGCTTTGCTTTGCTTTGCTTTGCTTTGCTTGCTTGCTTGCTTGCTTTGCGCAGCTAGCTCTATCAATCTATCGGCCGCTCGCAGTCAAGCGCGACCAGGGCGCCGCGAGGGCTTTTGCTTTGAGCCGCAGCGCGCGAGCCTTTCGAGGCGAAGAACGGGCCTCGCTGCCGGGCCCTCGCGCGCGCGGCTCTCGCTGGCCCTGCTCCGCGTTGTCGTCGTCGGCGGCGGCGGTGTCGCGGATTGGACTTGAGCTGTACGTCCTACCGCGCCAGGGCAAGCAAAAGGAAGAAAGGCAGGCGTAGCAACAGCAAGGGAAATAGGAAGCAAGGAAGCAAGCGAGAAAAAACAACACCGTCGTGTCCAACGCATAACACGGAGCGCTCAAGGGATGGAGGACACGACTCGCGGGATCCATGGATGGGATGATTGCTCACTCTTGTCTTGAGGTTTAAGCTACCTGCGTAGTGTCAAGCAAGCCGCGCTCCACGGCATACGCGAGAAGCTCGTTAAAGTGCACAAAGCCGTCGCTGTTGAGGTCCAGAGCGCGCATGCACTCTTCCGTGTCCCCGAAATGAGTGTAGCCGGAGACGACCATGGCCTCGTGCAGCGCAATGAACTCGGAGCGATCGAGCATGCCGCGCTTCTTGCGGTCATAGTAGGCAAAAAACTCGGTGAGCTGCTTGACCTTTTGTCGACGCTCCTCGTCGAGACGGAGAAAGCGAAAGCGGTCGTCGCGCCGCCAGAAACTCGCAAATTCGCGTATGCTAATGTGGTCATCTCCATCGGCGTCCACAATTGCAAACGCCTCGCGCAATTCCTCGGGCTCAAAGTAGTACCCGAGGTCCAAGACCATGTCGCTGAATTCTTCGCGGTCGATCACACCGTTTGCATCCACATCATACTTTTGAAAGACCACGGCCGGGAGTCCAAGCACCGTATTTTCATCTTCCTTTTCTGATCCGCAATGGCTCGAAAGCGAGATTCTTTCGTCGCTTCGATCCGTGTCTTCGTCGTGCGGCATCGCGCTCCCTGCATCAGTCTTTGTCCATGTCGAGCTGGACGTTGTCTCAACCCCTGTAGCACGTCCGGAGCATCGACTTCCGCGGCTCGCGAGATCTCGTGCGCTCTGCTCCGACACTTCAATTTTGCGTGCGCTGGAAGCCTCACTTTCGCTGTCGTCGGCCTCCTGCAAGGTTTCAAGAGATGCATCTCCCGCTTCAAGGGTCAGTTTCTTCAATGACGATCTTCCTTTTGGTCGAAGCATACGGAAAGACTTGCCACTCACTCGCGACTTGGACCTGGACTTCGACGTGTTTTGCACTGCATCAACCGTTCCGCTCTTCATCTTGAAGCTGCTGCCAGGGGCACGAATCCGAAAGGACTTTTGGGTCCCACTACTCGCAGTTCTGCTATGTGGGCGCCGGAAGCTCATGGTTGACTTTTTCTGCCCCGAGGGCGTGCTGGGAAAGGCGTCACTCGCGTGAGCTCTTGCCCCGTCGACACTGGCGCCATCAAAGCTGTCGTCGTCCTCGTCGCCACAATCGTCGTCATCGTCGCTGCTTCGGCTGCCGTCATCGTGGAGAGAGAGTCCCGAGGCCAATGCGTCTGCAGATAGCGCCAGAGGTTCTGGCTCCTCGGCAAAGGGTGCCCCAGCTGTGTACTCTGATGTTGGTGTTGCAGGCTGGGACGCAGTCTGGGGCACGCCGGCAGGCTCGCAGCGTCGACCAACAATTTCAAAGCTCACCATGAGCTCGCCGCATCGCTTGGAAGCCGCCGCTTTGCGCATGGAAATGAGCTGATACCAGCGAGGCGTGCTGTAGTAATTTGCCTCTTGGTCGAGTGCAGAGAACTCCATTTCAATCTTGCCCAGTGCATCGTCGAATTTGAAGGTGTCTTTGTCGTAGCACTCAATGACGATTTTCTTTGCCTTGGACGACACTGCAAATGTAAACGACTCGTCCCATGTTGGGTTGAGTGTCCTCTTGAGCACGCGCGTCTTCTTTTTCACCTTTTCACACTTGATCACACAATAGGGGTCGCTTGTGCCGCACAAATCTGCCGCGGGCAGCGCGCGCGCCTTGACAATCTTGACGCTTACCATGACGTCCGTCATGGTCTTGATGCCTTGCTTTCACCGTCCCACGCGCGCACGGAAGGCAGTCTGCTCCGCTCGCGTCCTGGCGCTCTAGATCGTACGAATAGGGCAATGCACGCCCACTTCCCTCCCGAATGGCTGGAGAATGGCCCTCGAGACTGCTCACTGAGACGTGGCCTGCCTCTCGACCGCCTGCATGCAGAATCATCATACTGCGCTTGGCTGCTAGAAGACTACTGCGACCTCAATTGTGCAAAGTGTCCGCACGGGACCGACATGAGTTGTTTTGGCATGTGCGAAGATCCTCGTCCCACACGAGGCGGTCAAATGTGGGACCTTGTTTTGTAAATGTACCTTTTGGGCAATTTGGTGGATAAATAGGGCACCAAGACAGATTGTGAGTCGCACAGACACCCTCGCGTAAAAGTCTGATTGGCAAAACGAAGTACTCGGAACTGGGCAATTGTTTTGCATTTCGAGCAAGGATCCGGAATTAGAAAAGAAAAGAAAAGAAAAAAATGACAGGTTGTAAGGAGAAGAAAGGGGGGTGATCAACGCAGAATCAAACGCAGAATCAGTGTGCAGGCTACTAGAAGACTACTGCGACCTCAATTGTGCAAAGTGTCCGCGCGGGACCGACATGAGTTGTTTTGGCTTGTGCGAAGATCCTCGTCCCACACGAGGCGGTCAAATGTGGGACCTTGTTTTGTGAATGTAAACCTCTTGGGCAATTTGGTGGATAAATAGGGCACCAACACAGATTGCGAGTCGCACAGACACCCTCGCGTAAAAGTCTGATTGGCATACGAAGTAGTCGGAACTGGGCACTTGTTTTGCATTGCAAGCAAGGATCCGGAATTAGAAAAGAAGAGGAAAGAAAAAATGGCTGGTTATAAGGAGAAGAAGCTGAAGCAGTTACAACAAATTATTAGAATTACATTGTAGGAACATTCTTTCTCGGTGGCTCATACGATACGACCGGGTGTGGAAGAGACCTGAATCGAAAGCAAAACCAGCTCGTTTCCAGCAAAACCAAAACTCGGGTCGGTGGTGTCGCTCAATGTCAGATGAGCGACACTACGTCTCCATTGGAGTCGCCGCACAGC
>BGKB01000157.1:138860-160930 GCA_003116975.1 Aurantiochytrium sp. KH105
ATCATTCGCTTTCTTCTGGACAACTTTCAAGAAATCCGGGTTGGTAAAATAGGTGTCAAGAGTATCCTCGAATCACCCAAGCTCCATCGAACTGCGAAGCGCAAGATACAACTGCTTTCTCACTGTCGCTTTCGCGACAAACTCATTCAAGACCACGGACATGTAAGAAACACGCTGGCCGTTCCTGAAGAGTACACTTCAAAAACATGCACAAGATGCGGATACGTGAAACGCAATCTTGGTGGAAATAAACGATATAATTGTGATCGTTGTGGTCTCTCCATTGACAGAGACATCAACGGTGCTCGCAATATTTACATCAAATCCATCTCGTGCACGAAGTGACTCTTCTGGTAAACTTATGCTAGTTACGGCTTGTAAAATATTGTTTATAGAAATAAATAGTAACGGGTGATCAATTTTATTCTTTTTTCTTTGCGAACACGTAAGCGATCAGTCAATTTCTTTTAGATTAGATGCAGCATGTTCTTGTCGTAGGCCTATACGTGGGACGAATCCCCCATAACAGAAAAAGCATTCATGGACATTTTGAATGATTACTTTACCTTCTTGACGTCATGCGTCATCTCCTCGACCGCACGATCCATTGCGCGCAGACGGTCGAGAAGCGATGGGTGCGAGTGGTGCACGGCGTGATAGAGCGGGTCGTGATCAAATGATGCGAGATTGGCAATGGAAATCTTGGCAAGGCCGGACTTGAGCCCGTCGGCCTTTCCGAGGTTGACGGCGAAGGTATCCGCCTCGTACTCAAACTTGCGCGTGACAGCATTGACCGCGATCGACAAGACCGTGCCAAGGGGAGCCATAATGTATGAAAAGAGATTAAGACCAATCACCACAGGCTGGTCAACAAAGCCAAAAGACTTGTACATGTCCGGGTCATGCAGAAAAAGGCCAAAGAGGCGAAAGGCAACCAAGTAGACGACGTTCTGCAGCAAAAAACCCTTGACTGTGTGGCTCATGCTCCAGTGTCCAAGTTCATGGGCGAGAATGCTGACAACCTCTTCGGTTGTGCATGCCAAGGCAGGCTCCTCCTCGTTCTTGATGAGCGTATCGTACAGCACAATGCGCTTGTCGCGGAGGAAGCCATACAGGTAAGCATTAGAGTGGCTCGAGCGCTTGCTGCCATCAACCTCGTAGAGCTTGGTGAGAGGAAATTCGAGACTCGCGGCCAGCTTTTCAATTTCCGACTTGAGCTCGCCGTCAGGAAGTGGCTTGTACTCGTTGAAAAGCGGCATGATAAAGTTCGGGTACACGGTAATCATGACCATCGAAAAGCCAACAAGAAGACCCCAGACATAGAGCCAGAAGCGTTCTCCACCCCAACGCACAATTTTGACAATGCCGGCCATAAGAGGAAGCACAATGACGTTCTCCACTGCCAAGCTCTTGAGCGTGTCGGCGACGAACAGAGAGGGCGTGGTCCGATTGAAACCATGCTCGGCCTCGACCCAGAACGTGCTGTAGATTGTCAGCGGCATCGAGACGACAGCCCCGACGACGCTCTGCGCCAAAAGAAACAAGCTTCCCACGACAAGTTCGCTTGAGGCCGGTTCAAGGCCAAATGCGCTCTGGGCCACGGTCTCGGATTGGGTCCACAGCCAGACGTTAAAGCCGCTCAGCAGCATCGCTGCGCTCACGGCCATACCGTAGCCCATGTTCACAAACGACAGGGTGTTCTTGTCGAGATTGTACGTCTGCGACTTGTGGAACTTGCTGCGGAGCTGCTCCAAAAGGCTCGCCTTGTTGTTGTTGTTGTTGTTGTTGTTGTTGCTGCTGCTGCTCTTCTCCTTGTCTTGATCTCCTCCATCGCGGGCCATCTCCTGAGCAGCGGGCGCGGCCGCAGGCGCTGTGGCCGCGGCATCGTCGTCGATGGCGCGGACCTGGTCCTCCAGCCTGCCGGGCAGCTTGTCTCTGCGAAGATATGCGCGCTGCCGGAGCGCGAGCGCCATCTCAAACGCCTGCTCCACCACGACGAACCCGAGCCCCAGCGCCAGGTAGTTCACGCCGGACGGCGGCGTCCACCCCTGCTGCCGGATCGCCGGCCACGCCGGCCACGCCGGCCACGCCGCGCTCGCGCTCATCGTGCCGCCTCGCGCCGCCGCCGCCGAGGATGCTCTTCTGCTCCTGCTCCGCCGCCGGCAGATCGAGAACTGCTGCTCCGTCGCGCTCTCCGCGGCGCCCTGAGACACGCCCGCGACGCTCTCGGACCGCGAGCGGCCGGCCGCGAGCATGCCCGTCGAGATCGAGCAGCTCCCGTCCTCGGACGAGGAGGACGCCAACGAGCCCGAGCCCAAGCCCGCCGTCGCCGGCGGAGCGGTCGCCGCCGAGGGCGACCATGGCGGCGACCATGGCGGCGACCATGGCGGCGACCACGGCGGCGACCATGGCGACGCGGACCCCGACGTGACGAGGTGAGTGGGCGGGAAGGGAACGGGAGACGAGGCTCGAGGGCGGCACTGCGGCCTGTGTATCTTTCAGCGAGGAAGACTTGACTGACGAACTGATTGATCGAATACTTGCTTGTTGTATACAGAGCACATCCCGCGGGATTTGGGGACGACAAGATCCCTGCGCGGCACCTCGAAACTGTACGTTTGCATCGAGTCTCGAAGGCGCGCCGAGACTCTCAAAGAGAGAGAGAGAGAAGGAGTCTAATCATTACTCGGGCATTGAGACTGACAAGCGTGTGCGCATCGAACGATGTTTTTCATCCATCGTGCTGTACGTGAACCTGCATCATGTGGTTGTTTTCTCAATGTGAATGACGTGAACGTTTCTGTTCACGTGGCGTGGCAATGGATGGCACACATAATATGGCATGTAAACGTTGACAGTATGTGAACCATCCTGGTTCCGTGCGCCATGTGGAAAAGGACGCAAAGCACGCCAACGAGCTCAAGGAGGAGGGAAACAGACTGTTCAAAGCCAAGGCATACCTGGAAGCCGTCGAGGTGTATTCAGAAGCACTAGAATATGCGCCCGAAGAGGAGAGTTTTCGGGCAAACAAGGCCATTTTCCTCAACAATCGCGCCGCCTGCCTCATGTACCTAGACCGAACGGAGGATGCCATCGACGATTGCTCAGACGCAATCGAGCTGGATCCACGCTACGTCAAAGCCTACATGCGTCGGGCAAAGCTCTTTGAGACAACGGACCAACTCGACGACGCTCTCGGTGACCTAAACAAAGTTGTTGAAATCGACCCTTCCTTCCGGGCTGGCGTGCTTGAGCAGGCTCGCGTCGAGGCCGCGGTCAAGGAGAAGAACGAAAAACTCAAGGACGAGATGCTTGGCAAACTCAAGGACCTCGGCAACACCGTGCTCGGCAAGTTCGGCATGAGTCTCGATAACTTTAAGGCCGTCCAGGACCCGCAAACAGGTTCGTATTCGATCTCCTTCCAGCAGTAAAAACAAAAACATTTTCCAAGTATTTCCTTTTTCCTCCTTTTTTTTTTTGTATCATATGCCACGGTACATCGCGAACACGCCTCTCTTTGCTTCTCGCACCTCTGTTTATGTCATTCGTGTTGCCCTGTGGCTTAGACGTCCGAAGGAAACAGAAAGGTTGTGAGACCACGAATTTGGCGCGTGGAAAGAGCATCGAGCGCTCCGCTCTTGACCTTGTCCTGGAAAATGTGAATCGATAAGAAGCGCTCAAGACATGCCGCCACCTGGGACAGCACATGAATTCCTCTGCACACGCGGTCGAGTTCTTTACGATCCTGCGAACGCGACATACGACGAGTCAACATGGCCGAGATGCTTTCGCTAAAGGCTTGGAGAGCCTCACGCAGGGAGCTGATTTCATTGGACGAAAGCGTGAGGTCAAGGTCCGGCGAGGCATGCGCGGCGGTCTTGCGCGCACTCGCGAGCTTGTCACTCACGTGGGCCAAGAACCCGTCCACGGCGCCCGTCACAACAACCGCGAGGTTTTGCGCGGCCAGATCTGCCTCAAGAACCTCGTCAAACTCTGCTGCGAGCTCCTCGAGCTCCCGTTGGCACCTCTGCAAACGAGATGCAATGTCATCCACACTTGTGGCATCTGCGTCCGAAGATGTGGATGAGGCGACAGGCTCGTTCTCATCCGCATCCAAAGGCGACGATGCAAAGCATCTCGTTACAAGACGAGACGTTTGCAGCTGTAGCTGCGCCTCGAGTTGTGCAGCTGCAACCTCGCGAAGTCCTGGCACCAGGTCAACGGTGAAGAAAGCGTCTTCGAGTCTTGAACCAAGCTTGTGGCGGTACGAGAATCCCATGACTAAGAGATGCGAGCAAAAAAGGATGCAATCATTGTGCAGCAAAAGGGAAAGACGAGAATTGTTGGCATCTGCGAGAGCGCGTTTGTGCCGTGCTGGAACGAGCACGCGAAAGAGTTCAATAATGTCGCGAGCCGTTTGCACAAGGACCAATGCAAGAGAATCTGCACTTGCATCCGAAGAATTTGCCCTCGTACCTGCGTCGGAACGCACGGCTTCGTCGAGACATTGGTAGCAAAGACGGAGAACAGCTTTGGCGCTCCTTGTGACCTTCATGTCTGGAATACGAAATGAGCCCGGTCCGCGATCTCCTGCGGCGCCGACCTCTTGCAAAAGATCGCCAAGTACAGAGGTCGGATCTTCCTCGAGCGCACGCTCTGCGCTTCCATAATCCTGGACCATCAGTTTGCGCGCTTCGTTCAAATAGAAAGCACGACGCTTCTGTGCCAGATGACCGTGCAAGTCGTTCAGGTAAGCGAGCAATGGACGCTGGCCGTTACCCACGAGGCCCATTTCTGCAAGGACGTCTTCGAGCTCTTTGGCTGATAATGCGAGACCTTGATATGCGGTGAGACGATTGGGATCTTCGGGAAGAGCATCGACCAAGACATCGCGCAAGAGGACCGCCAACCCGGCGGGTCCATCCGGGTCAGCTTGGCCCCAAACGCTGTCGGCAAGCATAGCCATCCATTCGACATTGCCAGTGAAGACATGCGTGTCGACAAATCGCAAACATTCGAGGACGTGCTCGAGAACGCGCTCGAGACGCAATTCTGGATCATGATTACGGGGCGAAGCGGAACGTGCATTCTCGTCGCCAGCCTGCAGCGAGCTAGATTTCGCAAAGTAAAGTTCCGCGACACGGTCCGTCTGCGTGACTGAGGATTCGAGCAGGCCGTCGGCCACGAGCGGGCGCAGCACAAGGTCGAGCAGCGGTCCGCCGATTTCCTTTCGCGCAAGGGCGCGAAGCGTCCCGAGCGCATCGAGCGCTGCAAAGGCGTCCTGAATCTTGAAGACACCGCGTACTGCGGACACACTCACCGTGCGATCCACAATGCGCAGCGAGGCGCGCACAAGCGATTCGGCGGCTGCTTGGAGCTTGGCCTTTTTGCGTCGCGCGAGTACGCGAACAGCACGGCACACTTTGGTGTCGACAAAGGCGGCACCGCTGCGCACCATGTTATCGAGTCTGTCTTCGGCAGATCGAAGGCCGCTTCCGGCATCCGCGAGCGAGCCGGTGTCGATGGCGCCATCCACGGCGTCGAGCGCGGCCTGCACAGCTTGCATTTCCTCGAGGGTCTCAATGAGCCCGTTCAGTCGTTGCAATTGGCCCAAAATGCGGTTCTTCTCCTCTACGAAAATCACGCCTGCACCTTGGAAGGAATCTTCGGAGGCTGCTTCGTCCATGGCCTGGCGCAAGTCTTCGCGCAGCTTGCCGACCTGGGCTGCAACGTCTTGGGAGCATGCAAAGGTGTCTGCGAACTCGGGATGGTGACCCGCGAGGACATTTTGCACAGCTCGTTTGGTTGCATTGGCGCGCGTATCGAGGGCTTCTACAAAACGCTCCCAGTGCTCTAGCTCAAGCTCAACGTCTGCTGCCTCGCCCTCGCCGGCGCCGCTGCTGCCGTTCGACCCGCTGCTTGCGGCCAAAAGATCGCGCAAGACTTCTGACGGCGATTCGGACGCACTCACGCTCGCTGAAGCGGCGCTTTCGCGACTGCCCGAGTGAGCGTCCATCTTGCCTCAGAACCTTCGCGGCAGGTGATCGCCCGGATTTCCTCGCAATCTCTCTCGTGCGCGCGTGTTCTGATTCTGTTTTGCTACTCTGGCGGCGGCGGCGGGCGCCCGTTTTCACGCTGCACATTCTCCCCTTGCGTTTAGCATTCTCTACTTTATATTTATTTTATTTTCACTTTGTGGGTTCGGCAAAAACCAAGTAATACGCACTTGCGCTCGTTATATTTGTCGAGATGAAATTCTGATGCTTTGCGTCTTGCTTTGCAAGCACAATCTTAGCCATTGTATACCTCTGGAAATCACTATGATATTGTTTTCGAGGTGAGTTGTCCGAATCCTCTAAAATTTCCGTATAGGCCTTCAACTGATCAAGTGAACTACCCTCGCTGGTTATCTTTGCTGCCATCTTAGGTCCTTTCGAATTCATTTCATGGAGCCAAGCAATTTTCGCGCAGTAATAGGGCCTTCTAGGTAGTATGCATACTCCATGTCGTAATCCCACTCAAGTGCACGTTTACTGGTCTTTATGCGGCCTACACTACTTCTTCTTACGGCGTGGGACTTTCTCAGAAGGTCGTCAACCAACCAGGACTTTCTCCACTCTGGAAAACATCGTCACGTATTACTGTTTTCGAACAACATCGACGGCAGCGGCGAACAAGGTCATCGGCAGCGAACAACTTGAACGTCATCGGCGAACAACTTGCACACGGAAGCAAGAAGAAGAGCAAGGCGAAGCGAAGCAAAGCAACGCAAAGCAACGCAAAGCAAAGCGAAGCGAAGCAAAGCAAAGCGAAGCAAAGCAAAGACACCCGTCCGGCGCGTGAGGTGAAGGCACGTGCGCCGTCATCGGGGATGATGGCCGCGGCGGCGGCGGCGGCGGGAGCGGGCAGCGCGGGCGTGAACAGCAAGCTCGGCCAGGTGACGTACAAGTGCCCCACGACGGGGCTCGTAAAGTCCGGACAGATCCTGGAGGACGGCCGCATCTGGCACGTGGACGGGACCTTCGAGGACGCCGTGGAGTGGCTCGACGAGGCGCCGCTCCGGGAGCCGCCGCCGAGCCCCGCCGAGCTCGAGGAGAGCATACGCGTCGCAGCGCAGGGATCTCTAGCGCATGACGACGAAGATGTCGACAGCATGTACGAGGAAATGCCGCGCGGAAGACGACGGTCGAGATCTGTACAGAGCCCAACGAGCTCGTTGCCACGCGAGTCCCTCGAGAGCCTCAACAGCGTGCAAGATGAAATAGACCAAAAGCTACGCTTGGCGGAATCAACGGCCCAATCCGGTGCCACGGCTAATCTTCGCCAGCGAGAGCCTATGCTGCGTCTCTTTGGCGAGGATCTGTGCAAGCGCTTGTATATATGGGAGGGTGTCCCGACCTCGCTCGTCGCTGATAGCATCGTACGCGCGTGCCCGCCGAACCTCGTGCACTCGTTCAAGGGAAGTGTTTGGGAGCACGCATTTCTGCGCGCAGGTATCCGATTGGCTGTGGCCTGCGAAACGCATCTTGCCCAGCGCAAGATCTCAGCACTCGAGGACGGTGGCGTGCTCATCACGCCCGCCTTCGAGCTTCCTAGCAAGTACATTATTCACGTGGCATGCAACGAGGACATGAGCCCGGACGAGAGCGCGTTGCGGGCCTATTACGAGGCGGCCTTGGCGAAGGCAAAGACAGACACTCACATTCACTCCATGGTCCTCCCCTTGCTTGGGGATATTGTCCAAGGCGGGACAGATATGATCGAGACTTCGGCAGCGGCCATGGCGGCCGTGCTAGCGCGCGCTGCCCAAGAAGAGCCTGATTTGGACCTCTGGGGCATGCAAAAGCTTGTTCTTGCGGGAGAGACACACGAGGAATGCAAGGCCATACGAGCTGCGCTCGAGCGCCTTGCGCCTGCCAAGTAAAAGAATTTCTTTTGAGATAGCACAGAGCCACGTGAGATCTTAGCCATGGTCGTCTTTTGCGTCTCTGCGCGCAGTGAACAATGCCTTCAATAAGAGATTCCGCATTTTCTATTTTTTCCCATCGAGAAACGATTGATATAAAATGAATTGCAGACTGCAATGCTTGCGTTGGCTTCTGACCAGAGCAAGCCTAGCACGTGTCCTTGTCTTTCTTGAGTTCTGACGCAACTTCTTTTGCAAACAACGGACGATGAAGCTCAGATGCAAAGTGCAGTCCTACAAGCTGCGCTTCAGTTTTTTTACTGGAGCATTCCGCAAAATTTTCATGCAAAAGACGTCTTATGAGTCGCAAGACAGTGACGAGCGCAAAAAAGAAATTCGTTCTGAAGTAGGCTGCTCAGTTTACAAAAATGTAGGTAGCACATTGGTATTTGCTTTACAAGGCGGGCAGAATCTAGATAAAGGAGCTCATTAGCTGGCTTGCGGGAATTCATTTGCACGCAAGGACACCAAACTGTCAAATGGCATACGCATGGGCCGCCAGGCAAATTTGTCACCGACTGAGATCAAGGCTGGGACCAGAATCGTGTTTACCACAAAGGTATCGACGAGGATACTGGTCGACAGGAGAAAGCCAGCCTGGTTTGTCACACTTTGATCGCTTAGCAAGAGACCGCCAAAGGCGCAAAACATGATGATTCCCGCCGCCGTGATGGTCGCTCCTGTCTCGCACGTGGCCTTGACAATAGCCGCCTGAATGTCGTACCCTGCAGCCCGATGTTCAATGATAGCACTAATGAGCAGGACATCGTAGTCAAGTGCGAGTCCAGAGATCATCGTGACGATCATGATTGGAATGGACCAGAAAAAGCCATCTTGCGCTGATAGCGAGGAAAGACCGGTCCAATCAAGAATACCGTCCTGGTACACGAGCACAGCCAAGCCAAAGACAGAAGCGAGGGGCAGGAACAGCGTGAGCACGAGGCGAAGTGGCACAAAGTAGCTGTGCAACATGAACCCAAGGGCTGCAAACACTGCAAGTAAAGTGCTTGACACGAGAAGCGGATAAATGGCGAGAACTTCTGACTCGATAGCATTCGGGATGACCTCAAAGCCATTGAGTGCCAGCGCGACGCCGCTTGGGGCACCGCGGTGTAACTCCTCGTCCAGAATGGTATTCATGCTGGCGATAAAGGTCTTGCTCCTGGAATCGAAAGGAAAGAACGGCACAACAATATTGATGAGCATTGCGTCTCGGTCAGGATTCACCGCGGCTGACCACAGATATGCATACTCCGCCGCGTGATGGCAAGACCATTCAAAATGCCGCTCGACCCATGCCACATTGCACACGGGAGAAGTGGCCAAAGATAACAAGCCTTTGGCCTCGAATGGCGAGATGGCCATGTTGCCGACGAGTGCCGGCGAGTTCACTCCACTTGCCTCGCAGGCCGTTTCGCTGACGATGCGACGTCCCAGCGTCTGTGCAAGACGAAACGTGTCGTCACGAAAGATGGATTCGCCCTTTGGAACCGTCATGAGCACGTAGTAAGGCGCAAAGGTCCCACCGGGAAAGTCTTCGTACATGCGTCGCAGCCGAGACGTAGATGACGATTCACGTGGGAGCAAGTGCAAAATGCTCTGGTTGAGGTCGATGCGCAAAATTTGGACCGCCAGCGGCACAACGAGAGCGTACAAGGCCAGCATGACAATCAGATTATATGGCCACTGCACGACAAAGCGCGTAATCTTAAACCGCAGACCGCGATACATTGGATGCACGCCTTCAAGAGCACGTGCTTGGCGCTCTCGATCCGCCTGAGAGGTGGGCATGCGCGGCGAGTTGGGAATGGAGCGTCGCGGCGAGGCGGTAGCGAGCATCGTGCCTGCTGTGGTCTCATGTCCCCGAATAGGAGGTGCCTCACCGTCGCCCATATTTACGTAATGCTCATGCGCTGCATCTTCAGGCGCAATATGCTTCCCAGGACGACAGTCGATACCGAAGCGACTAAAGAATGCTGGAAACATGTAGAGCATGGCAGGTGTCATTGTAAGATTGACAGCAATGCAGCACGCAATTCCTGTCGAAAGCGCAATGCCATCCATGCGAATCGTAGGAGTTGGGATGATGACAAAGCCGAGCATGACGAGAAAGATTGTGACGCCCGACATGAACACCACGTGGCCCGCGCGGTGCATGGACACATATACGGCCATGGGAACTGAGGTGCCCTGTTGAATCTCCGTCTTGAAGCGTCCGAGGAGAAAGAGGTTGTAGTCGACGCTGAGGGCCAAGGTGATGACCTCCACGAGCTGTGTTGTCGTCGGTTCTGGCTGCGGGGCGCCTAGGCCTTTGACGATGAATACAATGAGTGCCATTCCGGCGAGAATGCTGACGGTCATGTTCGCGATGGCCAAGAGCAAGAGGCGCCAGGAGCCGACCATATACCAGAGCACGAGAAGAGCTAAAGGAATGGTGACCATGTCGACGCGTGCAATTTGTTTCGAGGACGCGTTAACGTTTTCGTTGTTGAGAGCATCAAAACCAGTGACCCCGATTCTGTACAAGTCAGGGTTGGGATGGTGAAGATCTACCTTGGCATCGACAAAGTCGACAAAGTGTTGGCGGGCGCGCGTCTCGTTCGACGTGCGCACCATGAGATTGATAAATGATGCTTTGCCGCTCGCGGATACAAAGCTCGACTTGAGACCATCCAGTAGAGTGCCGTTCAGGCCGTACCATCCGACAATATCGACAACGTTATTGTTCGTTTCGTTGTAGGCCGAAATATCAGCTTTGAGGCTTTGGAAGAATGTGCTTAGCTCTTGCGTGCGCACATCGCGACATGGCGAATTTGGCCTGCACTCGACGAGCACAATAAGAGGGATCTGTTGCGCAGCATGCTGGAACCTGCTTTCAAAGGTCGCCTGGGCTTGCGCCGCCCGCGAGGAAGCAGGCGGTTGTAAGTTGTCCGTGCCGAGGGCTACGAAAGTCGGGACCGCCAACGCGCCGAGGATTGCGCTGAGGATCCAGAGCGCGAGTAGACTTCTTTTCCACCGCTTCGTCCCGAGCAAGAAGCGCTCAAAAAGCTCCGATGCGTTGAGAAGGCGCAGTCTGCGCCGCTCACGCTCGCCGATGGTATCGTCGGGAAGCCCCAAGGGCGGCTCCGCTTCAAGCAGCGGTGTCTCCATGGCGATCCTTTCAGCGAACGAGCGAGTGGGCAGGCGGGCAGGCGGGCGGGCGGGTGGGCAGATGCGCACCGTGCCCTCGTGCCCCGCTCCGCAAGGTCGTTCCGCTTTCCTGCCCGCAAGACTTGCGACAGTGGCCCCAAGTTGGTCGATTGCCTGGGCCTTCGGCAGACGCGGTGGGTCGGATCTTAGTTTTTAACCACAACATTTCTTTCTTCCTCTTCTTCTTTCGAATGATTGCGAGTGTGATTGCGTGTGTGATTGCGAGTCATTGAGGTGATGATGAGTCGCCGCTCGCCATGAAGGCACGGATCAAGCTCGAAGTTATGTGTAAATATCCCAAGTAGGATGGTCTTCGCTTGCAACACGGAGTTGGCGAGACCAAGTTGTCTTTCATGTGCATAAGAGATGAACGCCAACCATACTCTCCATCGACAAAAGCGCGTATGACCTAAAAAGAGCGACTCTTTCCCTCCCCAGCTATGATTTGATCATCACTTCGTGATGACCTCCAATCTTATCTTTCCTGAACATCCCCTAGAAAACCATCTTTCCATCCCCCGCGCCACCCCCAAGACTTTTCCTCTTCTCAATCACACAGACCCTTCGCACCCTCCAGTTCCACCTTCCCCATCCCCGCCCTTTCCTTCCCGCTGCTCGCGTTCCACCCGAGCTGCCGCGCCATCCTCCGCGTGGTATGTATCACACCTCCAGCCAGTCACTCACAGTCAGTCGGCTGGGCCCAGGCCCTGCGAGCACGATCCACCATGCTATCTATACCTACGTAACAAATAAGACCCGTTACGCCGGGACCAGCACCGGGGGACAGGGCACCGGCGTCCCCGCGAGTCTTGGCGTCTCGGGCGGGACGGATCCGCCAAAGCGCAAAAGCGAAATCCAAACCCTTCGCGGCGAGGCCGGAGACGACGCGCGACGTACGCGACACCGCGCGCGAGAGCAGGCGCGAGGGCGGGGCGGGCGCGGGCGCGGGCGCGGTCTCGCGCGGCGGAGAATGGCGCGCGGAGACCAGCGGCGGCGCGGGCGCCATGGCAGCGACCAGGAGCAGCATGGCGCGCATGAGGCCGGGGACGCGGACGCGGACGCGGGCGCCGCGAGCGAGCAGGACAACGTGCGCGTGTGGGTGGACGAGCTCTCGGAGAAGGGCAAGGCGACGCGTCTGCACGGCCTTGGCATGCTGGCAGACCACCTCCGACGACAGCCGGCCTCGCCCGCGGGGGCGGGAGAGGGCAAGGACGCCGCGGGCCTCGAGGGGACGCTCGACACGCTGCTCCGCGCCGTCCCTAGTTTGCTCCGAAACAAGGCGTCCGAGGCGGAGTTCACGGCGTGCTGCAGGCTCGTCGAAGTCCTCGCGCTCGTGCTGGGCACGGAGGGAAAGCGGGCGCTCTTTGTCGAGACGTATGACCCCTTGCGCGCCGCCGTCGGAAAGGACGGCAAGACGGCCGTGCGCACTGGCGCGGCCATCCGGGCCCTGGCCATGCTCGCGGCGTTGTGCAGCGAAGACGATGGGCCCTTTTGGGCCACGATGGAGCAGGCCGAGGCTCTCATTGCAGACTACGTGGCGGACGAGCCAAAGGTAGCCGCCTTGCAAGCGTGGGGATTTCTCGCGTCCCTTGCTGACGGCGCCGAGCTTCGCGCGCGCACGCCTGCACTCCGCGCTATTCTCGTCCCACTGCTTGCGCACGAATGCCCTGACGTTCGCGCCGATGCAGGCGAAAATCTTGCCATGCTCATTGCCATGGACCGCGACGCCGATGACGCGGATGACGACGAGGACGAGGAAGAGAGCGAGGAAGACAAGGAGAAGGCCTCGACGCCGAACGCTAGTAGCACAGAGGCAGAGTCCAAAGTGGTGGAGCAAGGCCTCGAGGTAGAGGACGCGTCGCAGTTCGTTACGTCCTCCACAATCGAAAATGGCGATCCCGATGCCGAGCTCGTAGCCACGCTCGAGGATCTTGCCCACCAGAACGAAAAGAACGTCACGAAGCGCAGTCTTCGCGAGCAGCGCGCTCGCTTTCGCGATATTCTTGGATCTGTTCGTGATGGCGTCGATCCCGAGCTCAAGCTTTCACTCGACAAGGTGAGTGTGCAGCTTGAGGGCTGGAGCGAGCTGAAGCGCGCTGGGTACTTGCGCGATGTCTTGGGCGAGGGGCTCGAGGCGCACACCAAGGTCAATGCTGGTGTTCAAAGTCTTTTGAATCTGCGTGGCAAGCATCTCGACGATTCGTATTTTGCCGCGGATGGTCACCTCGTGGGCACGGACGGCGCCGCATTTTACGGGTCGTGTGCGCGTGTTGCGGCCAACAAGCAGCGAAACCGTTCTCGCCACAAGGCTCGTGATCACCGCGAGGCCATTAAATCTGACTTTCTCCATGCCGAGACATCCGGCAGCGATGTGCTGACCGCAGAGTAGGCTTTGCTGCGGCCGCAGCCAAAGCCATGGTGAGGTGAGGTGATGGAAAGGATCCATGGAGAAAATCTGCTCCGTGTGCTGTGCTAGGGACTACGCTGTACTGCGCTACCGCGCACAAGGATGAGAACGGCTTTGCACCCTGCCAGCCAGAGATGGCGCCGCCGCCGCTGCCGCTGTCCTCATCGAGCAAGATATCTTGCGCACTCGTAGCGAGCGTCCCTTCCCATACTCGTTGCTCCCAAATCAAGACACCCTCTTTCCGTCTCTACTGCATTATCCACCAACAAATATTTTCCCACACCCTTCCATTCATTGCTCTCGGTGCACACTCCCCATGTTAATGCACAGACACCGTCCCCCACACTTCATGCATTTGCCGGACCTCGCGGCCGTGCGTCGCAGTGCCCACCGAAGCAGTCTGCGCGCGTCGCTAGGTCACCGCATCTCGCCCCGCATTCTCCCGCAGCAGACTCCCCGGCCAGCGCGTGGCTTTCTTTTTCAAATTTCTTTTTTACCAACCTTGGTCCAGTATCGCAAAGCGCGCACTCCCTCCCTCCTCCCTCCCTCCCTCCCTCCCTTCCCCCTTCCCGCTCCCTCCTCCGCTCGGACCTTCCCGCCTGCCGCCGCCGGCCGCCGCTCCTCGCGCGCCCGCTCCCCGCCCGCTCGCGCGCAGGCGCGCAGGCGCGCAGGCGCGTCGAGGTGGCCGCGGTGCAGCGCGTGCACGCACACACGCGCCAAGCGGAGTGGACGGGCGGTAGGCCCTCCTAGGCTCCAGCTACTGCGGCGCGCGCATCGAACCTGCGCTGCTACGCTTAAACCAAAAAATAAAAATAAAAGGCGAGAGAGAGAGAGAGAAAGGAGAAGGAGAAGGAGAAAAGAAGAAGGAGAGAGAAGAGCAAAAGCAGCATACCTGATACCTCCGCCGCACTCACGCACGCCCGCCCGCCGCGCACGCCCGCCTGCGCCAGCTGCCCCTCGCGCCCCGCGCCTCCTTCCGGCGCGCGTGAGCGCGAGCGAGCGTCTGCGCGAGAGCGCGCGAGCGCGCGCGCGCGCGAGCGCGAGCGCGAGCGCGAGAGCGAGAGCGCGGCCCGTGCAGGCGTGGGCGAGGGAGAGCTCGTGCAGCCCTTAAGTTTGTTGCCTAGCCCTGCGTGCCAGTCTGCCTTTGCGGCGCTCGTCCCCGCGTGCCTGCGGCCGCGAACGGTCGGTCGCGGTCGAGCAGTAGCGCGAGCGGAAGAGCCTGCTGCGTGGAGGTCGCTGGGGCTCGCGGAGACCGCGTGGAGCCGCGGGGATCGTCCCTTGTGGCCAGCCTTTTTCTCTCCTTCTTTCGTTCTTTCTTTGACGGCGACTACAGCAGGAAGAAGAGCAAGCAAAGCGTCTGCGACCTCGTGCCGCTCGTGACGCGTGAGTCGGGCGGTCGTGGCGCTCGCTCACTCGCTCGCTCGCTTCTCCGATTTTCGCTCGTTTCATTCCCGTCTTTGCTTCGTCCTCGTCCTTGTCCTCTTCTTTGTCTTCGAAGTAGGAGGAGCACGAGCGAAAAAGATGTCTGCGCAAGACGATGCCAGCTCGGTGGACGAGATGGTCGAGCCCGAGAAGCCATGGCGCTTCGCACAGTGGTTCAAGAAAATGCCCGTAGAGGACTCGATGCCGGACTCCGACCTTCTTAGTGTGGTCGAGTTCGACTCCACAGGGACATACCTTGCGAGCGGGGACCGGGGCGGACGCGTGGTTGTCCTGCGCGCCGACGAGAAACCGGACCGCAAAGGCAAGATCCACTACACGTTCCACTGCGAGTTCCAGAGCCACGAGTCAGAGTTCGACTACGTGCGGTCCGTGGCCATCGAGGAACGCATTTCCAAAATCAAGTTCTTGCCCCAGACCAACGACTCCGTCTTCATGCTGACGACCAACGACAGGGCCATCAAGATGTTCAAGCTTCAGGAGCGCGACGTCAAGTACACCAGTGGATTCAACATGTCAAATCAAAAGGGCGAACCGCGCGCCCCCCGACGTGTCAAGAGTTTGCGCTTTCCCACCAGCGAGACGGTGGAGCGCGTGGTGACCCCCTTTTGCAAGCGCGAATTTTCGCCCGAGATTCACAAGTTCAACATCCATTCTCTCCTTCCAAGCGTTGACGGCTCGACCTTTGTCAGTGCAGACAACCTCTGTGTAAATCTCTGGGACATGAACAGCATGAACGTCGCCTTCCAGGTGATCAACCTCAAGCCAGCCGACATGACCAAGCTCAATCAGTACATGACGACGGCCGACCTCGACCAGGAAACTTCAAATAACCTTGTCTACGGCACGAACAGAGGCATCGTGCGCCTCTGCGATATGCGCGAAAAGGCGCTGTGTGACTCGAGCTCGCTCGAGTTCACGGACCCCGCACTCGAGTCGCTCGACAGGCAAACGGGCCAGTCAGGGGCCGCAGGGGGTCTGCCACCGCGCCCGTTTCTCGCCGATATGTTGCGTAACATCTCGGACGTTAAGTTCGCCCCGGACAATCTCATTGTCGCTCGCGACTTCATGACGCTCAAGATTTGGGATATGCGTCACCAGTCGCAACCTGTCGAAATCATTCCTGTGCACGACTACCTCACGCCCCGCCTCTGGGACCTGTATGAGAGCGACTACCTGTACGACTCCTTTGACGTGTCAATCTGCGGGCCACACATTCTCACTGGGTCGTACAACTCATACTTTCATATCTACGACCTGGATCGCCGCGTTGATACCCTTATCGAGGCGTCCAAGTCCCCGTTCCCGAGCATGCCCATCATGCAGGCCAACGAGGGATCCTTTCGAGATTCTATCTCGCGCAAGTCCCTCCGCGCAAAGAAGCGCATCTCAAAGCCGGGGCTCTCTGCGCTCCTTGGCAGGAAGAAGAAGCGCGATGGACGCACCTATGCAAGCACAGATGCATCGGGCTGCTCCTTGCACATTGATCCCCAATCTATCAACTACGACAAGCGTATCACACAACTCGCCTGGCACCCGGATGGCAACGCTGTTGCGGTAAGTTTTTTATGCACTCTTCTTTTGGTAGAGAGCGCGTTTCTTGACTCTTTTTTGTGAGAGATGACTGTACTGACGCCGACTTTGCTCGTATCTGGCACTTTTTTGGGGGGGGGGGGGGGGGTTGGGGGGGGATCACAGGTTGCTGGTGAAAATAATTTGTTCATCTACGCAAGGTGAGAGGTTGCAGACAGTTTATGCACCCAAAACGATTCGTTCTGGCTCTTCGGAGACTCCTCCACTCAGCCTTGTGGTTGCACTGACTGCCGCAGGCGCGCATTCAAGGGAGACTGGACTCTGCGTAAAAAGTGCACACATTTCGCGCCCGCGCTCGTGCTCTTTGTGTGAGATATTATGCTTGCTTTGCGCGCTGGTTCTCTTTCGTGTTTTTCCTCGTTGCGCGGTGGCTTCATGTGCGCGCACACGCCTACGTGCGTGTGTCGAAACCGCTACGTCGGTTGCCGTCGTGGCTATATTCCTTGAACATTTTTTGTCCTCTGTTTTTACTTGATTCCCTTTTTCTTCTATTCCCAACTGTTCTTTCTTGCATCTACGGACTGATTGATCTAATTGTTTTGGTCGGTGAATATGAGGGTGGCTTCTTTCCTCTCCTAGAGCTCACGCGGTGGCGCTCGGCTTGAGTTTTGGCCCTTACTTTTTGTTTCGTCCCTTGAGATTCTTTGTCTTCTTGCTGCTGCTGCTGCTAGCTTCACTACTTAGCTGATTGTGCTTTGCTGGCTCCTGTGTCGCGCAGCGTTCAATCATTCCGCACTCCTCGACGAATTCGAGGCGACCGCTCAAGATTGTGTCTCGGTACCGTTCCAGGTACGTGGCCAATGAAGGTGCCTCCATTTCGCCCTCGATGTCGTCGTCCTCCGGGCCGACACAATATACTCCGCCATGATGATTGTCGGCGCCCGTGCAAAGCAACTCGCCGTCAATGTTCTCTGCGAATGGGGTCAGTTCTGCTGCGGCGGCCACCAGTTGGCGTTGGTTTACCTCTCGCGGGGCCAGCAGCTTGTACTCGTAAAACCAGACGTCCGCATCTTCTTTGGCATTGAGCAAGAGCATGCGCAGTGATTCCGGACCTGGCACGCGATCAACGGCGTTCTCTCGCGCTCTGCTTGGTTGGTCTTCGTGGGCATCGAAGAACGTACAGATATCTTTGCAGACCTGTGCAACTTCCTTTGGAAAGTGACTAACAGCTCGCTGCCGCCTGTTCTCGTGCTCTACGACGCTCACGTTCGCAACACCCTCGCAGATTTGGACGATCTCGTCCTCATCATCGTGCTCATGGTCCAGCTTGCTCTCCCGCACATCATCGCACTTGCTCTCCATATTTCCTTTTCGATCTCGCTCCGTAGCGCGCGCGACTCGGGAGCTCGCGATGCTTCTCCGCCCCTTGCACAGAAGCGTGACTTCTTACTCGATGGTCTCACAGCCCGGTCAGAGGCTCCGTCCGCTGCGAGCGCGCGAGCTGACGCGTCTACGGATGCTTGTTCCTGAACTGCTCAGCACTAGCTAGGAATATTTCGTCTCACAGCAAACTGTGATATAGCCGTTTTCAAGTCCTACCGCGGTACTTGTGGCGGTCCCATCAAAGCCTTTGTCGGATCGTGTGAGTGGTGACCCTGACCTTTGCGCGCTGCATCACAGAGCAACTTCGAGCGGCTTTGCGGAGACGGAAGAAGGAAAGAGCAAGTAAGATTCTCTTTCGCTCGCCTTGACCGCGAACTGACGGAGAGAGTGTTCCTCCACGTGAGCAAGTTTGTTCGTCCGAGTCGTTTGCATCAGAGTAGGTTAGCGGGCGCGGGGGACAATGAGGCGCACAGAACGAGGCGGCCTGTCACCGCGCGGCGCGTTGCATGCATCCAACGCAGAGGTACAGGTCGAGCTGGATCGTCTTCGCGAACGTGTAAAGGCGCTATGCAAAAAGGTGCGAGCCAATGACGCCTCGAGCAAGCAAGCTCAGGCTCAAGCGCAAGCCGCCAACAACGAGATGGAGATTCTTGAGGAGCTCCTGAAGCAAGCAAAGGTGGCAAAACTTGAGGCTCTCGAGTACAATGCGCATAGCAAAGCGGAGCTCGTCGATGAAATGAAACGTTTGCATGGTATCCTTCTCGAAGCCAAGCTTGAATCTGACGAAAAGGATCGTCGCGTCGAAGAGCTTTTGCTCCGAAACGCAAAGCTTCAAACCCGCAACGAGATCCTCTCTACAAAGCTAGAACTTCAGCAGAATCGCTACACGAATCTTCTCGCGGAGGCCACCCAAAAACACTTTGACGAGGTGCAAAACCTGCGAGCCTTGCTTTCTTCGCAAGAACAAGAGGTCAAGACGTCGAGGAAATCGCAGAGTGTGGATTCTTCACCAGAATCCAAGATGGCCAACGAGGCCACGCCGCATCTTGAAGAATGTAAAGAGCCTGAGATTGAAGTCGTGACAAGCGACGCGCAAGAATGTAAAGTTCCAGAGCAGGATGAGGAGTATGATATTCTCGACCAAGAAAACAAGGCTGTCGAATGAGAAACCAAGCAAGCGCGCGTCTATTATTGGGTCTTGACTTTGTGCTCTGTCAGTATACGTATGCATTTCCACAAAATCAAGATCAAGATTGAGATCATACTTTCATGGGAAAAGGTTGGAACAAATTAAAATTTGAACTTTTTGCTTACGTGCCTGTTTGTTGCCAGCCGCATAATCTGCCGCTGCCGCTTTGCCGCCCGGCAGAAGCAGCAGCAGCGGGCTGGAGTGGAATAGGTAAAATTGAGTATTTGAGGGGAGTGGTTGTGGAAATAGAGCAGCACGTGCTTTTCTCACCTTCCGTCTGTCTTAGCCGTCGTCGTCGTTGTTAGGGGCGTAATGACCCATTATCATCACCCAGAGGCTCCTACGTGATAGGAGACGCTGCATGATGAAAAGGGGAGGGAACTGGATATGATCGCCGCGCGGGGGAGTGGGGCGGGGGGAAAATAAGAATCAAAGCCGCGAGGACTTTGCTCGCTTACTCGGCCTGGTCAGCAAGAGCACCGCCGGCAGAGGCGTCGTACTCCATCTGGCCCTCCTCCTGCGCGCGAACAGGCTCGGAGCAGGCGCCGCTGATGTGGCCAAAGTTGCCGCAGTTGTAGCACTTGGGGCCGGCGTCCTTCTGGGGGCACTCGCGCGAGATGTGACCAAAGTCACCGCAGTTGTAGCACTTGGGGCGCGAGCCACGGCGGCGGGCGCCAAAGTCGCCATCCTGCTGCATCGGCTCGCTCGTGCAGTCACGAGAGAGGTGGCCGACCTCACCGCCTGAACGTTAGGGAAGGACATGAACGCATTCATTTATTCATTTGTCCTCGAGGTTAGCATGCATGCAAAGCGAGACCAGCGTTACCCTCTTAAAGAGTGTGTGTGCGTGTGTGAAAAAGAGATGTCACTTACAGTTGTAGCAGCTGCGGCCGCCAGCGCCACCGGCCTGTCCGCCGGCACCACCCTCAGGGGCGGTGGGGCAGTTGCGCGAGATGTGACCCTCACTACGACGAGAATTTTTTGTCAGTCCTTTGCTCGAGCATATGCGTTGTAAGTAGAATTCTCAAACGTACAGGCCGCAGTTGTAGCAGGTCTTGGGGCGGAAGCCACCGCGAGGCTGGAAGCCGCCGCCACCCTCGTTGTTGGCAACCTCAGGGCAGTTGCTGTACAGCACAAAGAGCGGACACAAGATCGTCAGTCAGCATACTGCCTGCGCGCGCACACACACACGCATATCATTTCCCGCAGACGCTGCGTTTCCCTCTTTGTGAAAAGACAGTCAATCCAGAACTTACCGCGCAATGTGGCCACCCTGGCCGCAGTTGTAGCACGAACGGTCACCCATTTTTCTCGACTCTTCTTCCTTTCCCTTCACCTCCTCCTGGCCACGCCACCCGGCCGCTTCTCACCGCCTTCTACCTTATCATTTCGTGTCGCAACGCGTTGCATTGTCGCTTCAATCGTCAGTCATCTTTCTGCTGCACCAGTCACGAAGACGCCATCTTTTCCTCTTCCTGCCTCGCAAGTAGTCAAGCATGATCAAGCCAGCAAGCTGAGTCTCCTTAGGCTCTTTGACGGATGGAAACGGAGTGATTGAATGAGGGATGAACGAGTGGAGGACTGCATGTCGCGTATCCGTCCACTCTCCCCCTCCGATCGCGGCAAGCGTGACGACCCTAGTGACGAAGCAAGTGCCTCGCACCACATCGTGCCTCAGCCTCCACGTCTCCGTCCATGTATCCGCCCCATTCCATCCCATCCATCATCAGCAGCAGCAGCAGCAGCAGCGGCAACGGCGGTGGCAGGTCAAGGTCTCGTGCGGCCTCCCAAGTCCGGCTTTCCGTCAGGCCCAAACCGCTGGTGGCGAACGGCCGGCCGTTCGCCACCACGCGCTCGCGCCCCTCGCGCTCGGGCCAGGCGCGCCTCGCACGCTTTCGCCTCCGCCCCTTCTCCGCGCCGCGCTCCCGCGCTCGACAGCGACGGAGTCGGAGACGGAGACGACGGAGAAGAAGAAGAAGGAGTGGCTCGAAACCCTCGTTCGCCACCGTCCATGGCGCATCCTTCGGCGTGCCGGCGGCGGCAGCGGCTGCGGCGCGCGTGGGGGAGGGGGGGGGAGGCGGGAGGGAGGGAGGGAGGCGCGCGTGCGCCCGCCGCTGCGGAGGGGCGCGGGCGCGGCGGGCGGGAAGGGGCGCGCGGCGGCGGCGGCGGCGTAGCTTACCGTAGAATCTGTAGATTTTCCTTTCTCGATCTGCCTCTGACGCGCAAAATTCGCGACAATACTTGTCATTTTTATTTTTATTTTTTTTCTCGTTGGAAGGTTTTCCACGCGGCTTCGAGGCGGCGAAATTTAACAGACCCAGTGCGCTTGCCGGGGGGGGTAGCATGGAGAGGAGGGGGGTAGGAAAAAATGGGCGCACAGCGAGGCACAGCATGAAAAAAACGACCAAGTACACCCTCTGTAGCAAGGGTGAAAAATGAGTCGATCATCAAAAATATGACGAAGGCCGCCCTCTGTGGCAAGAGTGTAGAATGGCTCCAATCCCTGCAGTAAAGGGGTGGAGAGGAAAATGAGCCCAAAATTCGACAAAGTCCAACTGATGTAGTGAAGGGTCGTACAAAGACACTGCAAATGCAAGAAGGAAACGTTTGTACACAAATGATTTCGTTTAAGCAGTTTCGGAAGTGGTAGCACGGCTCATAAGAACTACCTTTACGGGTCTTGAAAAGCGTTCTCGCCATCCTTGCGTCTTCTGCTTGAGATGCTCGTACGATCTGTAAACGGTGTCTTCCACACTGTATAAGGAGTCTCCGAAACCAATCTTGTTGCGAATTGTATCATCGGTGATGGGATCCTTACGTGTCACACGCATCTCTTGATCAAGACAGTCGAAGAACTCCTTAAAGTTGACGGTCAGTGCCATTTGTCTGCCTGCATACTCGAGCCCAAAGCCAACATTCGTCTGCAGGTTCTGGTCAAGATGGGGATGAAAGGACTTCCCCTG
>BGKB01000157.1:161007-174273 GCA_003116975.1 Aurantiochytrium sp. KH105
GGCCTGGCTCAACCCGTAGTGTCGCCTGCTGAGGTGGAATGCGCGCGGGTAAGGGCACGAGCACGAGCACGTAGATAGTCTTCTCCGCAGAGGTGAAGCACTTGCTTGCTTTCGCGACGACAACGATAGCGAAGCGTGGAAAGGAGGTCGAAGCGACGATGACCAATACAAACGGCTGCTGGGGATGCAGTTGCTCACAAAGGCAACGCGCGGAAACGCAGAAATATGCAACTTTAGGGAGTCTCGCGCACCCCTCTCCCGTCCAGTGAAGCTGCCGTCGCCACGCGCGCCGACGTGCGCGGCAACGCACAGACGGCTCCAAGCCACGTCGGGGCCATCGCTATCTGCTATCTCTTACCCGCCCGCTGCCGCATGCTGCAGCCTCTGGCCGACCGCAACCCACCTGACGATACGGGGTCTCGAAATAGAAAACCCTCCTCAATGGGGAGGCCCGATCAGAACCAAACGGAACGAGCAAGCTGTTTATTGTCGCGAATGATCAGATCCAATCTGCCTCTCGAATCCGGCGAGTGGGGCCCGCGCTTTAGCCCACTTGCGCGCCTCTGTTCCATTTGCGGGACCGGCCGCGCAAGTTCAAAGTTTCCCAGTTCCACTTCCTGCATCACGGCCCAAAACCCGCCCCCCCCCCTCGCCCCCTCCCTCGCCCCTCTCACGCACCACTATCACGTGCGACCCCTCACACACGTGATCCTCCACTACAACATGAAATTGGGAGTCGTCTTAGGTCGCAGCAGCTTTCCCGCACTCGATCGGATACGGTCGGATGCGTATGATGAGACGCGGTCCAGACGCCCGCAGTGGGGCTTTGAGTCGGGAAAGCTGGAATGGCCGAAGATGTTTTGGCAATAAATGCGAGAAGTACGTGACGTGCGCCACTGCGCGGGTAAGAGGCAGTGTCAACAAAGCGATGGACCATAGCATCGTGCACGATAGATGAATTAAAAACATCCTATGCACGAGAGAAGCGGGCTAGAATCGTGGGTATTTGCATGTGTGGCAAGAAGCAGCCTGCAAGCAAGCAAGCAAGCAAGCAAGCAAGCAACGCGCAGACATCTGACTGACTGAGGCAGAACCCTGGTGAAGGTCGGTTGCAGAGGACCGGGGCCGCGCTCAACAGGTGCGGGAACACTGCGCTTGAGAACTTTCTACAGCAACGGGGGGCCTAGGCTTGATAGAAGAGAAGATGGCAGAAATGCCGGACACAGAGACCCCTGACGAAGCACAGCTAACAAGGCACCTCGTGGTCTTCTTGCACGGGCTTTGGGGCAGCTCTGGAGACTTTGCGAACTTCGTGGCACATCTGGCATGCCAGCCAAATGCCAAGGAGTTCCTCTTGCTCCCCGTTAGCAAGAACTCCTCGACCATGGATGGTGTTCGCAAAGGCGCAGAACGCGCTCTTGACGAGGTCCGTGAAACAATAGCAGCCTGCGAGCAAAAAGTCGACCGCATCTCCATTGTGGGTCACAGCTTGGGAGGCATCTACGCACGCTATCTGGCATATCTCTTGGACCATGAAGGATTCTTGGAAGACATGGAACCCGTCGTGTTTGCCACCTTCGCCACGCCACATCTTGGCGCACGCAAACCTCCGGGTGGTCCAATTAGTGCGATTTGGAACACCATCGTGCTTCGATTCTGCCCTACGGTACGCGAGCTTGGTCTACACGACAGCGGCTTCAAGGATGCCGAATCTGGGGCAAGCAAGCCCATTCTGTACGCAATGGGTTCAGAAGAAGACTTTCTCCGCCCCTTGCGCAGATTCAAACGTCGTGCGCTGTACTCCAATATTAAGTGGGATCTTCAGGTTCCTTATCCGACAACTGCAATACGGCATCGCAACCCGTACAAGTCCTCCATTCGTCTTTGGTCAGCCAGTAGTCTCTCAAACGCTAAAGAACAAGAAAGTGAGGAATCTCAACCACCAGCAAAGCGGCAAAAGTTTGAAGCAGGATCTACCCAGGTAACAAAATCGGCCGAGGAGGATGCGGTGGATAGTGATGAAAAGCTTCGAAAGGGAATCGACGAGGAGAATGTGAATGAGGAGGCGAACGACGATGAAGAAGCGGAGGAGAGGGCGAAAGATGAACAGCAGGCAGAAAAGGTGGCAGATGATGATGAAAATGAAGAGGAGGTGGCGGATGGGGCGCTGCTGGCAGCAGGCGCTTCGCCCTCACGACCCTCCGCGGCCAGCGCTGAATTGTCAAAAGAGATGGCCAACTTTACCGCCTGGAGCTTGAAAAACGTTGACAAGCGTCGATTTTGGCACTCTGCGCGCGACCTCGAGGACGGACTTATTCATGCAGAGTCCCCGGATACGGGGTCTGCATGCGCAGAGACGCAATTGGCGCGTCCGAGCTCTGCTAGCGCCGATAGCGCGTTTGCGCGTGATGCCAAGCGTCGGCTCTTGCGCGAAATGCTCTTTGGTCTTGATGTTGGCGTTGGTGGCTGGGAACGCTATGATGTGTCCTTTCTTGGATTTCTCGCCCACGAGCAGATCATCTATAAGAGAAAGTTTCTGCCGGGCAAATCCGTGGTCGAGCACTTTTACAAGCACGTGCTACACCCTGCACACAATCATCAAGCGGATCCAGACGCAGCGTCTTTTGCGCAGGCAACTACGGCGGTCTCGCGCGTTTAGTCACAAGGAAGACCTGTTTCCCGTTCTCTCGGGTCTGTACATATAGACCAGAACGCCCGTTGTTGCGCTTATCCGACTCCATCAGCAGCATCCGGCTGGCGGAGCAGGTCGCAAATCGTTCTTTCTTATTTTTGTTTACAAAGACAAAATCAACAGCCCGTTCCTCGTTAAGATTCAGGTCTCTTCGCACGGAGATTCTTATATAGATAGTGTACACAGATAGTTCAGAAAAACAAACACAGCAAGCGTGTTGTATTGTGTTGTGATGTGATGTGGTGTGATGTGGATCAAGCAGAACCCTCTTCAAGACGGCGAATGTAGTCGCGCCGCTCGCTGATTGCAGCCTGAAGTTCGTCGTACTCGCGGACTAGGCCAGGCGGAAGGAGCTTGAGTTCCTCGAGTTTGCGCTCTACCGCGGCATTTTCTTCTTCTGCCTTGGCCACCGCCTCATCCAAACTTGCAGACATGTGCTCAAGAGCTTCCTGTTGGTCCCCGCGACCGTACGTGTCGAGAAGACACTGGGCCTGCATGGACGCGCACTTGGCACGCGCCGTCTCGAGAAATGCGACTTTGCGTCGCAGCTCAGGCCGCGTACACTGGTCTGCAAGCTTTCCGCGTGCTGCAATGAGGGCTGCCGCAGACCTTCGCGTCTGAGCAGTCTGCCAGAGCAGCTCCCATGTAAGCTCAAGGTTGCTCGTTTGAGTATTTGCCAGTTCGCCAGCCAGTTCGCTAGCCGTGCCCACCTCGCCCGACTCCACGTCTGCAACGATGGGCCCTAGCCTCTCCAGTCGCGCGGCCAACACAGCTTCGACATCTGCGTCAATGTCTGCTTCGTTCATTCTCTGAGTTTTCTCGCCCAGCTTGGTCTCGCGTTCGCGCCAAACTTCGAGGCGCGCGGCCTCCCGCAGGGCGACCTCGAGTGCGTGAAGATGTGAAGCAGCCTCGTCAGACTCTGTGCGTACTTGCCTCGAAACGTCGGACCGCGCAGACGCGAGAACATCCGTCGTATTGCTTGGTGGCGCGCTCAAGTGCCCCTGTTCGTGATCTCCGTGCTCAACGGGGGCATTTCCGCTCAAAAGCCCAAGCTTCTGTGGCGATGGCGTGTCAAAAACCGGTGGTCGCAGCGGTGTGTCATCGTCGCGGCCTTGAATCCTCGCCACGCGTCTTCGTGCGCGAGCTTTCGCCGAGTCTGCGTGGTCCAGGTCGCAGTCCCGGTCGCCAACCTCGTTCATGACCATCATCTCGCGACTGCTTCTCTCGAGATCGCCGTGCTCCAATCCGTCCTCTCTTTGTCCTTTGCTTCGTCTTTCTCCACACCACGTGCTTTCTCGCCGCTCGCGCGACCTCCCTCGATCGCAGTCCTCTCGCTCCGTCGCGCGCGGCTCGCGCTCGCACGTGCTCTGCGTCCCGCCCGACAACAACCCCAGCCCGTGCAACGTCTCGCCCAGGCGCATTTTTTCGCGCGTCCAATCGGAATGGGTATTCGCCCAACTTTGTGTCCCTTCCCCCTTGGAGTGCAACCGCCGCGACACCCTTCCTCCGTCTCTTCTGGAACCGCATATTTCCCCAGCTTGCCTCTGTCGCCACTGGCACTTTCGACTGTCGTCGCTCCGCGGACTTTCCCCTCTTTGCCTACTCTTTCAACTTTGCGCCTGGAACGATTCCAAACAATGAGACTTGAAGCTCATAGCAGAACGGTGTCAGTGGGGATAAGAGATAACATCACTACAGACCAGCTTCGCAGTGAGGAAGAGTCTGGGAGGAGAAGGCTGGGGAAAGGCGCGAGGGAGGGCGGCCCACTGGCGACAGTTGTGCGCGTCCCAGGTCCCAGCCACGGATTTGAATTTGAATGATTCGAATTCGAACTAGAATTCGAATTCGCGCCTCGTAGTCTCTCGATCGCGCGTTGCTGGCGAGCAAGCCTGCTGTGCCCGACGGCCAAACACACATACAGACACAGCCAGCCAGACCACCAAGCGCTCGACCTGCTCTCGCTCTCGCTGTCGCGCCTGCGCTCGCTCGCCCGTGCCTGTCCGCTGGTTCTCTGGCTCGTCGTCGCGGCGATCTTGACAGACGACCGGCCACCAACGACGACGACAGCGTCGATAGCGACGCCGGCGGGGGGCAACGAACCAAGCTCAACGTTGTGCGAGCGCACGCCCGGTCGAGCCGACGTCAAGCTGAGCGGCTCTGAGCGTAGCAGCGCAGCAAAACTCCTGGGAAGACGGACACTCGCTCGCCAGATTGTCCTGCGCGAGCTTCGTCGTTGGGCGCAATGCACGCTGACAATGTGTCCCGCGGGAGCTCCTCGTTCCTGACCAACAGCCTCGACGCGAGCTTCGCGCCAGACCACGAGGTGGATGGCCTCAGCGCATTCTCGCCCAACCCAGCGCAAGGGTCTGGCGCCTCGCGCTCGCTTCAAGATCGGTTGTCGTTCTCCGGATTTCCCTCGACGTTGGACAAGATTTACTCCATCGAGGCCTTCGAAGAGGCCGATGATTCCATGGAAGGCAGACGCTCGAGCATGCTCGTCCGTGTGCGAGGACGCTTCTCCGAGAAGAAACGCAAGCAGCGCGAGCGCGCAGAAGCTACGCGTAATCGACGCAACGGCGCAGGTTCTCATCGGCGGCGACCGCTCGGCCGACTATTCGAGGACGAGCCAAGCTGTGACTTTGGCGACAGCTATGAACCGCCGCACGCTGATCGCTGCAGAGTAGAAGAGATCCAAAGCGATGCGGAGGAGGAACAAAGCTGCCTCGCCCATGACGCGAATGAGGACCAGGACGAGGATGGCGATGATACTGCAACAACTGGCGACAACGAAGACGCTGCCCCGCTCGAAGTCCGCATTGAGGATAAAGAGCTCGTCGGCTTCTGTGGGGTCGTGCTCAACCTTTTGCACCACGACCTCGAGCTGACCAAAGGCCAGCAGGACGACAAGCACCAACTCGAAACGTTGCCCAAGCTCCGCGAGGCATTTAACAACCTCGTGGCATGCTCCGAGGTCCCCAGCTTCCTCTCCCAAAAGGCACGCGACCTTAAGCATGACGTCGAGCTGCAAATGAGCCAGAATGGATCGATCCTCGAAAGCTCGGTGGCATCCTCTTCGCTCGAGGTCATTCGCGAAGACTATAAATCTGAATTTGACAGCACCACTTCTGGCCAAACCGCAGTCTCGTCTGCCAGCGGGGCGAGCGGAGCAAACACTGCGGGGATGGTGAGTTTCGTCAAGCAGTGCGTGCAAGCCATTACGATTCTCAAGGAACGAATCTCGGACGACCGCGCCAAGATGGAACGCATTCGCGAGGAGCAGGCACAAGCTACTGCACAGGCTAAAGAGGCAGCACGCAAGGAGGCTGAGGCAGAGTGGAAGCGCCGCGTATCCATGGTGCGACGAGAAACCGAACGCAAGACAAAGGAGCAGCTCGAGCGCGAGGCCGAAGAACGTGTCAAGCAAACTGTCGAGCGCGTGCGTGCCGAGGCCGAGTCCGACTGGCAATCGAGGCTTCGCGAAGAACAAAAGAACCGTCGACTCAGTGCACAGGTGAAAATGACGCTTGCTGTTGAGCGCGTTTCGAAAAAAGCAGAAATGGAGAAGCGCCAGGCGCTCTCTGCCCTTGCCGAGGAGCTCGAGCAGGAAAAAGAAGAGGCGACACGCAACGCCGCAGAACTTGCGCGCAAAACCGCTGAAAAGGAATGGGAGCGCAAGCTCAATCTTGGCATTCGCGACGCAAAAAATGAAATTCTCGCGCAGCTCAAGTCCGAGAACATCCAAGTCGGAGGAGCAACGACTGCCCATCACAATCAGCAATACCACCATCACCATCAACAGCACCAGCAGCAACATCACCAGCAGTTTCAGCATCAACAGCAGTTTCAGCATCAGCAGCAGTACCAGATGCAACACATGGAGGAACAGACGGTCGAGATTCGTCGCTTTAGTAGCCACATCGAGCAGCAAGGCGCAGCGGCACATACTGCACAGGGCCAACAAGTACACATGGACCAGTGCGTCGTCATGCGCAACAGCACGGGCCGCATCATGCGCAACAGCACGGGTGGTCTTGCCACGGACTTTAGCTACGACCACGGCTTACCAAGTCCTATCTCCATGGCCCCTCCTCCTCATGATGAGTCCATGAGTCAACGCGGAAGCCTCGGAGCGCGCTTTACCTCCCCTGGCGCAGGACGTCGCTTCTCGGGACGAGCGAGCGACACCACACCACTCATGCAGCGCCGCAAAGCAACACGAGCCGCGCGACGACCTTCGCCTGCCCAGCTCCGCGATTCTTCGTCTTTGACGCCCACATCTAAATCTGCAATCCGTCGCGGAAGCGGACGCGAGTATGGGAGCACTGGAAACCGGGGAGGGCCCTCTGCATCGTCGAGCATGAATGCGTCCAGCACGGAGCCTTCCTCCGCCGCCGTGACACCGTCTCGTCGCTCTTCACTTCGCCGCGAGTCCTCGAGCTCGTTTTCCGACCGCTCGACACCCATGCGTCGCTCCGACCGCTACGAGCGGCAACCACAACGCAAAACGGAGAGTCCAGACACTCCACAGCAACGTGACTCTCTGGCCAAACGGAGGAGTGGCAATCTCCGCACGGAAAGCGTCTCGACACCAACGCACTCGTCATCGGCACGTGGCGAGAGCGAGAGCCATGGGCATGGCCGCCAGGAAAGTGGCAAGAGCGAAAAGGTATCGATTGAATCTGACTCCCCGCGCGGAAAGCTCAACTTTGATCTCATTGATCTCAGCGTACGTCCTGGAGAGGTCAAGGGCTCGGCTCTGGGTGGTCGGTACCGCGAGTACAACATTTGCGCCGTCGTGAGCGTCCCTTCGCGCAAGGGCGGCATGCAAGAAATGCGAACGCGTCGATCACTGCGGTACAGCGCGGCGCGGGAGCTTTTTCACGATAGACTGCTGAGGGAGGCGGAAACTCTTGGATTTCAGCATTCTTTCCAGTCCTTGCTCGCCACCTTTCCGCCCAAGACCATGAGCAACAGCAACAGCGATCAGACGGCAAAACTCCGCGCCAAATCAATGCAAACTTACTTATTGACTGCATATGACACGTGCGCACGATTGCTGCGCATCACCAAAGACGAAGACGACCTCAAGGATCTTCAAGCGCTCGCAACGGCCCTGTTCGGGGATTTTCTGAATTAATTTTAAACTACTAGGCTAGCCAACTTGCTGGCGTACAAGCGTGGCCCCTCTTCTGTTTTAGGACTGCCGGCACTTATTATTTCCTTCGTAACTCACATGAGGTATCATTGTCTACCACCGTCGTGGTCCCTTTTATTTTAATCTCGGTCAATGGGGGGTCTTTGCTCGCTGTACTGCCCATGAGAACGAAACGAGCGCAAGATGTTGTCACGATCAGCCAGTGAAAAGAAAGCATTGGCAGAAAGTTCCGAACATTGGTTGTAGGAATAGCTTAGTTTTAATTTGAGACTATTCTTTCACTTGTGAAGCAAACGTCGTCGCAAGTGGTGTTGGTCAAGCGTCAACAAAGCGGGCAGCGGGCTCACTCCTCTTCGGCAGCAGCTTCACCTTCCTCTGCAGCAGCGGCTGCCGCGGCCGCGGCCGCAGCAGCTGCTGCTTCCTCTTCTGCTGCAATCCGAGCCACTTCGATCTCTTCGAGCTTAGCGAGGTGCGCAGCGCGTGCCAAGACGCTCTCGAGCGCTCCAGAAGCAAGCTTCACAAGAGCGGGAATCCACGCAGGCTCCTCAAAAGTCAAGGCCTGGACTTCCTCGAGCAGTGCCCCGGCGGTCGCGGCGTCCAACCCGCAGCTGGCTTCGCTACCGGGCTCTGTGGGATCAAATTGAGCCGGAACGGAGAACCATGAAGCATGCTCGTGAGCTTTGATGGCCTCCCAGTTCTTCTCTGGTACGGCGTTGCGAAAGTCCACCACATAGACTCGCAAAAAGACGTGCAGAGCCTGCTGCACGTGATCCTCAGGATCAATACAGAGCTTGGTGTAGGTGCGAAGATGCTCCTGCCACCACTCGGCCACAGCAAGGCCTTGCTGGAGGGCGCGAAGCTTGGAATGAGCCTCTTTGAAGGCCACGGCCTCCTCGAGGGTCTCAAGAGATGCATCACTCGAGCCCTGCTCGCCTGCACCCTCTTGCTTGACCTCAGCATCTTCGCCTTCGCCTTCGCCTTCTCCTGCACCTTCGGCGGCGGCCTTGGCAGCGTCAGCTCGGGCCTGTTCTGCAGCCGCAGAGACCTCTTCGTCGGCGGTTGCGAGGCTCGTGGCGGCAGCCTCCTTGGCGGACTCATTGGCCTGGAGAAGCTCGTCCCTCAGCTGCATCTCTGCTTGATATCGCTCGTCCTCGGTCGCCGTAAGAGCTTCGCCAAGTTGGTGCGCGAGCTTTCGTGCAAGCTCAATCTCTGATTCGGGGACACCCTCAACAAAGGAATCGCTTCCCAAGGTATCAAAGCACAAAATGTAGGAGGCGTCAACCGTGTTGGCGCGCCAGCGTTTCTTTGGCTCCGATGCGGCCTCGCCGTCCTGCTCTTCTCCATTTGCATTGTCGGAAGCACCGTCGCCCTCGGCATCAGCACCATCGGTAGCAGCAGCATCAGCAGCCGCTTCTTCGCCGCCGGATTCGTTGACCTCGTCAGAGTCCTCGTTGTTTCCCTCGTCTGCCTCTGCATCGGGCTCCGGCGGAAGAATGAGTCCTCCATCTTCTGGAATGGCGTCCTTGTGCACGGAGCACTTGTAGGGAACATGGACTGCAACAAAGGAACCGAGCGTCGGGACGCGGCCAAAGAAAGGAACGCGATTGTCGCGGAGCATATTGCGTTCATGAACAAATTTGGGGAGCTTGGGAGGCTTGGATCCCTCGAGAGCATCTTCGGCCGTCTCTGGGTTTTCCTCTTCTTCCTTGGCATCTTCATCGGCCTCGGGTTCCTCGTCTGGCACCAGGACGTCGAAGGGAAGCAGCGAAGGCTTGCCTTCCTCATCGTCGGATTTTGTCAAAATCTTGCCCTGAATGGCTGGATCGGAGGAGCTCACAAAAACCAAGTTTCCATCCGCGTTAACCTTGGCCAGATAGACGGCTTCGGCGCTGGAATTGCGGTAAAAGAAGTCGACGGAGGCGGCAAGCTTTTCTTTGGCAAGCAAAGCGAGCTCGTCTGCGACACTAACAAAGCTGGCCTTGCCGTGCGCCGTCTCGCAAAAGTCTACCTTGGAGGGTTGGGCAAGGACATCGAGCTCGGCAGCAATGGCGACAGGAACAGCATCGCGGGCCTTTTGCTCGGCCTCTTCTCTGGCGCGAGACGCCTCGCGGACCTGCTCCTCGCACTTTGCCCGTTCCGCTGCATCGATTTGACTCTGTTCTTCGCGGAGGGCCTTTTCAGCAGCATCAACAAAGTGCACAAGATGCTTGCCGAGGAAGGAGATCGGGTCGGCTGGCTGCTTGCGCGTGCAGTCGGCCATTGCAGCCGTCAGCGCCTCGCCGACATTCTGTTTGAGCCAAGCGGCGTCCATTCTAAATGTCTACTTTGCTTGCGTGCGTGCTTGTGACTCACGACCGCCCGTACCCCTTCAGCCTCGAAGCCGCCTATGCAAACGCTTGCGGTTTGCGGCCCGCTCAGGGGCACCTGCGCCTTTGCACTCCACCCGGCGCGCGGAAAGCGAGTCTACGGAGAGCGCGCTATGTCAGCGTTGGCGCAAGAAGCGATCAGACGCACAGAGAAACGAAGAGCTAGAGAGTAGTATGCATTGCAGAGAGGTGTTTATTTGGCCATCAAGAATCGCGACTCCCCTTTTGCTTCTAAGAGAGGTTTGATATATCAACCCAAAGGTTACCGGATCTATTCTTTCTGTTGCAGGAGATCGCGATTGGTGCTGGCTGACAACGAGCCCGAAAGAGCTACCTGTAAGAGATGGAAAGGATGAAAGAGAGAATGAGTAGCAGCCGGCTGAGATTTAGACTGTACCGATTTATGCTGTGACGTGCCATTGATGGATGGATACAAATCGCGAGAAGGAAAAAAAAAAGTGTTGCAAAATTGTTGTCATCTGCAGCAGCTGCGGATGAATTATTCTCTGTTTCATTTTAGCGTGTGGGGGGGGGGGGGGGGCGCAGAGTGGCTGGGCACTGAATCATGTGCGGATAATGTCGGCAGACAGTGCCTGGAAATTCAGGCGTAGTTTTCTGCCGTTTTCTGCTCTTTTTTTTTTGCTTTTTCAATTTGCTTTCCTCCCCCTCCTTGAATTTGGTGGGTCTTTCAGTAAGGTCATGCATCGCCAAGACTTAGCGTCTTGCTAATGGTGACGAAGAGTTCGTCGCGTTTGACGGGCTTGATAATGTAGTTGTCGCAACCAGCAGCAAGACAGCGGTCGAGGTCACGACCGGAGGAAAATGCAGTGAGCGCGATGATGGGGGTTCGAGAACGCTTTTGGGACGCCTCAAGGGCGCGGATCTGTGCGGTGGCGTCGAAGCCATCAAGCCGGGGCATTTGCAGGTCCATGAGGATGAGATCGTAGGGGGATTGAGCAGGGCGCGTTTTAAACTGCTCGACGGCCTCGATTCCATCTGCGGCAACATCGACCTTGATGGAAGCCTTTTCCAAAAATGCCTTGAAGATGAGCTGGTTCACAGAAGTATCCTCGACGAGAAGCACGCGCAAGCCTCGCGAAGCTAGGCCGTGCGTGAGCACAGCGTCTGCAGCTAGCCTTCCAGACTCGCGGCCAGGCTCGCTGCACTCTTCCAAAAGGCTGGAAAGGCCATTGTTGTACAGAGCTGGCTTAAGCAGCTTTCCGTCCTCCAGCCTCTCGACGGGCATTTCGAGTGTGAAGGCGCTTCCTTTGCCCGGCTCCGAAGTAAGTGTGATCCTGCCATTGAGAAGTGCCGCCAAGCTTCTACTGAGCGGCAGGCCGAGACCAGTTCCGCCATATTTGCGTGTTGTGGACGTTGTGGCTTGGCGGAATGGCTTGAATATCTTCTCTGCTTGATCCTTTGGAATACCGACGCCAGAATCGATGACTTCAAAGTACATCATTGATTGTGGTTTCTTGGACGTGTTTTTTGCGTCGTCCGGGGCCAGGGGCGTGCCACGCACACGTAGCGTGATGGTGCCTCCGGCCCCAGTGAACTTAATTGCATTGCTGACCAAGTTGATGAGAATCTGCGTAAGGCGACCCTGATCCCCGACCACATTGATGGGGACTTCGTCCCTGACGTCGACTTCCCACTTGATCTTTTTTGTCATGGCGCGTTCACTTAGGAGCTCATGGACACTTTGTAAAACGTAGAGAAGCTTGAACTCACAGTGCTCGAGATCGATGGCATGAGCTTCGACCTTGGCCAGGTCGAGAAAATTGTTGAGCAATTTCAAGAGGACGTCTCCCGATCGTGTAATTTTGTGCACGAGTTCGCGCTGGCTCGGGGTCAGACCAGTATCAAGAATAAGCTCCGAGAACCCAAGAACAGAAACAAGAGGGGTTCGGATTTCGTGCGTAATGGTCGACATCATGTCCGACTTGGCCTTGCTCGCGTCCTCAGCGACTGTTCGTGCAGCGCGCAGAGCTTTATCGGTAGCGTACTGTTTGGACACATCGCGGAGAATGAGCCGCACGCCGCAAAAGTCTCCGTCCAGCACTTTGGGCGAGGCGCTGACCTTGAAGACACGTACGCGGGACGGGGCTTGCGCGTTGATACCTTGATCAAGCTTGATTCGCTGGGCGCTGGCACCGGCTTCTCCTTTGCTACGAAGTAGCGCGTCGACGCTGGAGGTAATGTCCATTCCGCTGATTCCGGAAATCGGGTTTGCCTCTGCCCCACCTCGAGAGCTCGATGGAGCACTTGAGACAGTCGACTTGCCAGAGAGACTGGCGAGGTTTTTGGACGCGTTTGCGCCACGAGCTTGTGCACCGTCAAGCGATCCTCCTTGTCCACCATCGCTGCACTCGCTGCCATCGCTGCTGCCGCCGCCGCCGCTCACAAAGTCATCGCCAGGGTCCCCACCTTCCAAACCGCCGCAACTATCGCTGCTGCATGAGGAAAGGCTACTCAGGGAGTGCGCGGCGTCGTAAACGCGCGGACGTAATTTGATCTCTTTGTTTGCAATAGCCCCGCCCGATTTCGTGACGTGAAGTGCATTGCGAACAATGGCTACAGCATCGGGGCAAAGGACGTCCGAGAAATGTGCGCCCTCGACAGTTTCGAGCTCGGGGAGAGCGAAGCTGTCTGTGAAGAGTCGATTTGCCATGACGACCTTTCCCTCGGCGCTCACAAAGGCCAAGAGGTCGGGAACGTCATGGAAGAAATCCTGGTAGAGATCGGCGCGAGGCACACTTCTCGCAGGGACGTTGACCTGCTCCGGGGTCTTGACCTGGCTTTTGACGTTGAGTCGTCTTCGTTTCCCGTCGTCAGAGCCGGAGTGCGTGTCGCCTCGTCCTTGTTGCTCGCCATGCTGCAGCTCAAGCGATGCCTCTGTGACAGATGAGGAGAGTCGCTTGACGCCGAAGCGTTTCGCCTTGTCGATGATGGCTCGCGGAGCCCGAGCTTCAAGTTCACCATCCGAAGCGGAACCGCTTGCTTGCAAAGCTATCAAAGGTCGGCTTGGGAGCTCGAGCGAAGCTTGTCGGTGG
>BGKB01000158.1:0-10173 GCA_003116975.1 Aurantiochytrium sp. KH105
CGATCCTTTCCCTCCTTTTTCCCCTTTCTTCCTTTCCGCGCGGTGTGAAAAAAGTGCCCCCATTCTGGGAGGCAATCCAACATTCACCTTGGTGAGGTAAGTGCTGGACTAGGCCTAGGCCTAGTTGGTGAGAAAGAAGAGAACTGGCTGGTCGGTGCCAGACTGCGTCGCCAGAACTGGCACCTGTGTCAGAGAACTGGCACCTGCGTCGCGGGTGATAGATATGATCCCGTGCGTGGTTGCGAGCTCGCTGTGAGGAAAACCGGTGCAAGGCTGCGTCAGAGAACGGGCACCTGCGTCGCGATGCGATGCCGCGCGTGGTGGCGAGCTCGCTGCAGCAGAACCCTAACGCAAAGAAGAAACAAAAACAACAAAGCAAGACAAGACAAGACAAGACAAGACAAGACAAGACAAGACAAGACAAGACAAGACAAGACAAGACAAGACAAGACAAGACAAGGCGAGGCAAGCAAGCAAGCAAGCAAGCAAGCAAGGGTAAAGGGACAAGGGAGCAGAGAAGCAAGATGGGCAATGGCAACTCCAGTAAGGCTAGAGGACGTGGTGCACGTTCTCCGCAAGCTCGCGAAACAGGTCGTTCAAACGGCTCACAAGCAGCCACCAGTGGCAGGCAAGGTAAGCCCAGCAAAAAATATCAGCTGATTCAGGCTGCGAAATCCAACGAAGGATCTCGCGAGAGTCAGTCTGCGAAACCCAGGAAAGGATCTCGACAGAGTCAGTCTGCGAAACCCAGGAAAGAATCTCGGCAGAGTCAAGCTACGGCATCCAGCAGGGGATCCCGGCAGAGTCAAGCTACAGCATCCAGCAGAAGATCCCGGCAGAGTCAAGCAACGGCATCTAGCAAAGGATCTCGGCAGAGTCAAGCAACGGCATCTAGCAGAGGAGCTCGGCAGAGTCAAGCAACGGCATCCAGCAGAGGATCTCGGCAGAGTGGTGACTCGTTTCCCGGTTTTGATCGCTCGCAACGATCTCTCAATACGAATTCCACGGTTTCGTCAAACTGGAGCGTATCTACCGGGAGCTCATTCAACTATTCAACCGCGGCCACCACTCTCAGAGATCCTCGAGGAAGCACTGGTAAGCGAACAACAGTTTCATCACTTTCATCAGCTTCATCGGGTTCGAGAAACAATTATCCTCAGTTTTAGTTCATGGAAAACCTTCAAGCAGCTGAAGCGCCCGCGCAAGCTGTCGCAAGATCATATATCCTCGTGATCGTCAAGTGTAAACATCGCATTAAAAGTTTATATCTCTATCAACGTCTGTAGTTTGATGAAGCGCCGGACTCGATCTTGGTGAAAGCTTTTGTCGAGAAGTGTGTGCTATGATCTTGACTTGAATCAATTCCTTTTCGTTGTATCTAGATGGGCAAAAACTGATTGCGTTTGACAAGAACGATTGTAGATTGAGATTGTTTTTGCCTAGACGACTCAGTTCTTTACGATGCAGGTTAGCGGAAAGCAAACGAAAACTTTAAATGGTATGAAAGCAAGAAGGCCTCCTTCCCTGGACCATTGCAAAGCAAACGAGTGACTGGTAGGTATCAAAAGGCAAGAGAAAAAGGTCGCACATTATTCAGGTCTCGGCTGACCGATTGTCACGGCGGTCTTGTGAATTGTGGGGTGAAGGGCCTCCTGTAGCAGGAATTGGCCAACGTCGGCCTTTGCCACCTGATCGTCGAGTGGCCCATCTTCAGGGCTCATTCTGAGCTTCCAGCTGCCAACCGGGACCACCTCTGGACCGAGCCCACAGGGTCTGACAATGAGAAAGTCTACCTTATCACCAGCGGCACGAATTTTCGTTTCCATTTGGGAGAGATCACGATATGCGCTGCGCAAGACGGTGAGGAGCATTGCAGAAAAGAGGATACGAATTGGCGTGTACCATACAAAGGGCGGCCAGTCTTCATTGATGCCGACCGAGGAGATGCAGACGAGACGTTCGACGCCATTCCTTTGCATGGTCGAGAGCAGATTGGCCGTGGCGCGTGCGCCAAAACGCTCGAAACCATACTGCCGATTTCCCAGCGTCGAAACAACTGCATCTGCACCTTGTATGGCCCCTTCAAGGGCTTCGACGTCGGAAGCGGGGTCTGCTTTGATCTTTGTCAGCCGCGGCGACGCGAATTCTCCATCCGTGAGGATCTCCTTGAGCATGTCCGGATCTCGTGCCACGACCCGCACCTGCAAGTTCTCGCCTTCCTGCCGGAGAGCGTGGGCGACGGCGTGCCTGCCTGTATCGCCTAGACCTCCCTTCTGAAACACGACGGTCACCACGCGGCTGCTCATGCTGCCTTTCCGTACGTGCCCAGAATGCTTGCACTCAACTCGCACACCCAAGCCGTTGCGATCGAGGTCTTGTTGTGCCCGACTTGAGCAGGGCTGAGTTCACCAAAGCGACCAGTGAGCCAGCTCTGTCTGCCGCGCAGCCAGTGCGCCGAGTCAGCTCTCCGGTCTGCGATATCCATGACGCTGCTCAAGCTGAGCGACGTGCTCACCGTCAATCAAGTCAGATTTCCCGTCATGGTATGCAAGAGATGTCCCAAGAAAAACGCAATGAATGTCACTCCGCGCACACCTTGCTCAGACATCACAATTGTTTACGCCGAAGCGACTCAGCTCTTTTCCGAATCGTCTCGCATCGTCGTTGCTGACGCTCGTGCAAGGGGCCGCAACACTCTCGTGCTGTTGATTGGAGTATTCTTGGTGTCGTTGTGAACGAACGGCGATTGAAAGAACGAACGTAACGAACGAACAAGACCATCTCAGGCTGAGTGACGACCGTCGGCGCCAACCACGAATCCCTATATCGTCAACAAAAACAGCCTCAAGAGAGCACGTGGCGAGGCGTCGCGTGCGCGAACGTGCGCGCACACGCGTGATAGGCACGTAGGCGAACAGAACACGCTCGCAGCTGACCTTGCACAACTCGTCCACCAACCAAGCGACCAACCAACTAGGCCATGAGCGACCTCATTGACCTTGCGCAAGACGACTTGGACGACGAAGAGTCCTTCAACGGCGCATCTTTCAAGGATGCTAAGCGCGCCAAGGAGAAGAAGAGCACACAAAGAGAGGAAGACGAGGAGGTTATCGTGATTGCTGACGACGATGCGAATGGGTCAAACTCGGGGCAGGCAGGAGCACGAAAACGTCCGCGGTCATCCTCTACTCTCGACGCCCTCCTTGCCGCTCAACTCGCAGCAGACGATGCACAAGATGCTCCGAAACAGCAAAAAAGAAATGCCAACGGGGCTGCGAAAGAAACGTCAAGAGAAACGTTAGCCTTTGCGTTCGAAGCGGAGCCAGGATGGAACGCAGCAGAAGACATGCGAACAAAGCTCGAAGACCTTGTTGCGCCGTCACCTCTGGTCCGTTCGACTTCCTCTAATCCTACAACATCTGCGACGAAGGCTATTCTTTGCGAAGCGAGACCGTTACGTTTATTTCGGCAGACGCGAAGATGGAGCTGTGGATATAGCAGCCTGCAAATGGTGTTGAGCGGCGCAGCGAGTGTTGCTCCGGGTATTGCCCAATCTGCTCTCATGGGTTCTTGCGGACATGTTCCGAGCCTATTGACCATCCAAAGGGCAGTGACAGCAGCCTGGAAGCACGGCTTTGATCCAGAAGGAGCGCAACAATTCAGCGGCTCTCTCGTGAACAAGGCTCGGTGGATTGGGACCACTGAAATTACTTCGGCGATGCGCGCGTGCGGAATCCCATGTACAATTCACACGTTCGAGGGCAGCCAGGCCGGGACAGGAGTGCTCGAATTTGCTCGCAAGACCTTTGACAGAAAAACACAAGGAGAAGAGGAGAACGGGGCGTCCCCTAGAATTTGCCCGCTGTATCTGCAGTGGGAAGGGCACTCGTGCGTCATTGTTGGCGTGGAGACATTAAGCACGAGCGACAAACCTATCGCAATCTACGTTTTGGACCCAGGAGCGCGGAAAAGGTTCAACACGCTAGCTCAGTGGCGAAAGAGCGCACGTCGTCTTGAGAGCTCGATGCTCAAGAGGGACGCCTACGAGGTTGTTCAGGTTTATGATCCTTTATCACCGTCGGCGGTGCCTTTTGCATCTCTCGACAAGCAGCTCGCGGCCTCGTCGGCTTTCAAGTCGTAAATCGGGTACTCTCTGCACCTTAGAATCCCAAAGAAGCACGTGGAGTGATCCAAGTTCTGTAAATATCACAAACTGAGATGAATTGAATGTACATGTACACATTGTCTGCGTATGGTGCTCGTTACTTGGGTCGCGCCAGGTTTTCCGTGCAAAAAGGTAAAGTAATACATTTGTCAAAATTTTATTTTGGTATTGTGTACATGAAGAAGAAGGTGGGTGGGTCATTCATTATCAGTGCTCGAAAGCGACAAGGTCATAACAGTGGAAGCTCGGGCCTTGTTGCAAGAAGACCCGCAGATTTTTCCACAATGACAGTCGGAACGTGACACACTGGCTGTCGCGGCACTTTTGTCTCGGAGAGGTCAACCCAAACTAAATGTCTGCAATAGGCAAGAGCGGTGGCATTCCGTAACTCTTGGCAAAAGCGTAGAGATATGCACCTCAGGTCCTTGAGCGTAGTCAACGCGGCAATGGATACGAGACGAAAGCAAAAGGCAGCGTCAATACGGCGCAGACTTGTGGCCGCACGCACGCATTCCAGGTCCCGGATGCGGGTGTTGCTAACAATAAGAAGCTCCAAATGCTTGGCTGGTGCAAGAGACGGAAGAACTTGCAGGCCAGGACAGGAGCTGACGTCTAACTGAGCGAGAAGCGGACAGGAAAAGGGGAGTTCGCTGGGTAGTGCCCGCAGCGAGGGATTGTGCGTGAGCTCAAGTCGAGTGAGGGCAGGGAAAGCATGAAGACCTTCGACCGATCTCATTTCCGAGCATCGTGAAATGGAAAGATGCGTGAGCAAGGTGCAGCCCTTGATGTCTGCTACAATGTCCTTGACGCGACTGAGACCGCTAAGAGAGAGAGACTGGAGACGTGAAAGACTCGATATGCTGTCGCAGCGATTGACCAGTCTGCAGTCGCGAATTTCGAGGGACCGAAGCTGGGCAAAGTCCATCGTCTTGAAACCCGAAAGGTCTGCGAGTTCGGTGCAGCGACGAAGGCAAAGGGATCGCAGCGTCGTGGCGCAAGGGGCAATAGCATCGAGCGAGGAGAAGACGAAGAGGTCGTCAAGACGAAGCTCCTCGAGACGATCAAAGGCGGAAAGATCGAGCTTTTCGAGGGCAGCACTAGGTTTGCGTTCCATGCCGATGCCCGAGATATGGAGAAAGACCAGGCGAGAGGGCTTGACCACCTGAAAGATCTCCGTGTCGAGACCCTGCAAGAGTCTGATGCCGGAGAGAGATCGTTTGATGCGCTTCATGTCATGAACGATGTCGCGGGCGGTGCGCGGCGGCCAAAAGGTGTCGAGACGCAAGGGCCACGTTGCGACGAGCTCGGTCCAGCGCATATTGAGACGACCGAGTCGTCCTACGTCTGAGACGGTGAGGAAAGGCGCGACAAGCTCCCAGACAAGCTGCATTTTGTCTTCGGTCTGCTCGCCAAAGATGCGAGTATTTACGAGCGGCGCCGCGACACCCCGTCGCGATGCCACTTTCGCTTTCGGCGCGTCGCCTTTGCCTTTGGCGTGCGAAGGGGCCTCACAATGATACTGGTGATGACTTTCTGTCCTGGTATGCCGGTCCTCGTCCTTGATATTGTTGTTGCTGCTGCTGCTGCCGCTGGTGCTGGTGCTGGTGCTGGTGCTGGTGCTGGTGTCGGGAGGTGCGAGCTGAAGAGCCTCGACTTGTCCCACCGCGCGGTCAATGTCGAACCCCAAGGGCGTGAGGGGGGCAGACAGTGCCGCTGGGGAAAAGGATGCTGAAGAGCGCGAGCGGAGGAGCGGCGGCGGCGGCGTGCTTGCCGCCGTCATGGCGGAGGTGTGCTCCATGTCGTCGTCGTGGTCGTCGTCCGAGTCCGCGCCCGGGTGGCTCGTATTGGTAAAGAGCGGCAGAAAGTCTGTCGAGTGCGAGGTCATGAGCAGCGCGTCGAGCATGGAAAAGTTCGCGGGGCTTTGGTCGGGGACGTGGTGGTCGAACGAGCCGCTTCCCCTCGCCCGCTCCTCTTCGCTGTCGTCTGCCGCCTGGACGTGCTGCTCGTGCGGTTCCTCTGCATGCTCGCTCCGCGTCTTCGTCATGAGCGTCTCCCCTGCCGTCGCCTCCTCCTCCTCCTCCTGCGGCGCCAGTTTCCTCCTCCTCGTGGTCGTGGTCGTGGTCGTCGTCGTCGTGCGCGTTCTCGTCCCGTCGCCGCGGTCCTCCTCCTGGCCCCTGCCGCTGCTCGCGCTGCTGCTGCCGCTGCTCAGGCCGCTGCTGCTGCTGCTGCCGCCGCTGCTCGGGCCGCTGCTGCTGCCGCTGCTCGCGCTGCCCAGGCTCGCGCCCTCCGCGCCGCGCGGGCTCGGGGTTTGGCGCTGCTCCGGGCCCCGGAGTCCCTGCGCCGCCGCGCCCGACGCCGGCCTTGTTGCCCCGCGGTTCCTCGGGCGCCGCACCGGGATTTCCGGGACCGCGGGCTCCGCCGGGCGGGCGCCTCGGCCTGCGCCTGCGGCGGCGGCGGCGGGGAGGCCGCGGCCGTCGGCGGCGCGCGCGTCGTCGCCGCGGCGCGCGCGGGGTCGGGCCTGCGCGTGGCGGTGCTCTTGATGATGGGGATGGGGATGGTTTTGAACGCGATGACGATGAACCTCGCCGCGGCGAGCCGAAGCCTCGGCCTCGGGCCCGCTGGAGACGCGCTCGCGGCGGCGCGGGCGCCGCTGCCAGCCTCCGCAGCACCCCGCCTGCATGGCCGCGCCGCGCGCCTGCCTGCCGCTCTCCGCGCGCCGCGATGGCGCTCCCCGCTCGCCGGCGCGCCCGATCGCCATCCACGATGCCGCGCCGCGCCGCGCCGCGCCTCCTCCTGCGCCTCGCGCGCCGCGCCCGCGCTCGACGCAACCGCGCCGCGCCCGCGAGGCGGAGTCCGGTGCCTGTTCTCGCGCCGCGCTCCAACGCGGCAGCTTCGGGTCTGCGTCCGTCGCAGCCACGCGCTGATGCCGCGCGGCCGCAGAGACTCGCACGCGAACGAACGCCGCCGCACCCGCTGCTGGCGCGCCGCGGCGACGCGGGAAGGACCGGAGCGGGACGAGGAGGAGGACCGCCGTCGTGAGCGTGAGCGTGGGCAGATGCGGGCGGCAAGGGCGGGGTCTAGGAGGGAACTTGGTCAGGAGCTGAGCGCGGCATGATGGAAGGCGCCCGAAGGGTCTTCGAGCCGGCGTTCTAGGCCTACATCCTGAAGCTTCACGAGACATCAGCATCATCATCGTCATCGTCATCGTCATCGTCAACGACATCAGCAGCAGCTCGGCATCTGCATCAGCGATGCAGCTGCATCAGCTGCATCAGCTGCTGCTGCAGCTGCAGCATCGTCGTCGTCAGGCGAAAGGAAACTAGCGGCAACGCAGCTCTGGCATGCTGTGTTTAGTAGGAGGGAGAAGAACTGAGAGCGCCCGAGAGCGGTCGTGGGCTCTGCAGGCGTGCCGCGAAGCCGTGCGCGCGGCCACCGCACTGCGGATGCGGCTTGGGGACACGCGCGCCCGCGCTCAGCCTCGAGATGGGAACAGTGGACGGTCGACACGGAGAGGGAGAGTCTGCGGCCGAGACTGCAGAGGACAGCTGGGCGGGACTTGCCTGCTCAACTGCCCGCGGGAGGCTTATCGATTAGAGCGGCGTTTGCGAGCGAAGTTCAAGGCGGTGCAATCTAACGAATGCTACGACGAAAAGTTCTTTTGGCCGGGAAACGGGCAAAAGGCACGCATACACACGCACGACCGCAAGACAGTAAGTGCCGAGCGTTCCGTGCGCACCACGTATCAGTGACAGACCGGCCGTGAACGTCTGCGTGTCGAAACGGGTCAGCCAGCTCATTCTTCATCCAGAATAAATTGGAGGTCCGGCGTGAAGAAGGCCATCCGATTGATAAAATGTCGAAAAGACACCCTCTCACCTCCATGTATGCCGTCTCGTGTCATGGGGACGATCGACTTATTCGATTCTACAGTCGCCAAAAGCATGCAAGTTAAGCTGCGATAGAGCAGTCTTGAGCTCGATTTCGAGTGCATCGCAAATCACAAGAGTTGCATCGCACGAGAGGAAAGAAAAAGAAAAAGCCGCACATCAAACATTTGTTGTTGGTCATAATAGCCTCGAGCAAACATAGAACGCATCCAAATTTTATTGAGAATAATAAACGTGAAGCGTTTAAGCCCATGCTTGAAAAATCCACCTGCACAATGTCGCCTTGACGAAGGAAGGCCCTGGCATTGCACTTCACCATACTATGTAATCATGCAAATTATCATAAGCTGCACGAAGCACGCCAATGCGGGTCCCTCGCCAGCAGCCCGAACCCCTCGAACCCTGAACCGAATTGGAAAAACATTTTTGCGCATCCTTTGTAAATGGTCTGTCACTGATCATCTGAGCTCCAGCAAGACGGACAAAAATATTAGAGTTTCCGAGTAGCAGCGAGACACTCAGCACCGTCTAATTTCTCCCCATTGCGTTTCATACGGAGATCAATTCTCTCCACGTTCCCAAGAATCATCTTCCTTGCTCTTTCTCTTGAACGGGGTTTCCGTCAAGAATTGGCACATCCGAGTGCCTCCACAAACTGGTTTAAATCGAAAAACACAGCAACAATTGATGCAGCATCAAGGCCTCCAATATTTGCGTGGCCCAGGCGGTAGTATCCCTCATCTTTAAACTCTCGAACCCAGTGAAAAATTGTTCGTACCATACTGACCCTGAATTGATAAAATGATAGCCTTTAGTCAGTACAAGTTGCCTCCGGCGGAAACTTTCCTTGCAGATTACAATGGTTAGCTCTTCAACATCTGTCGAGAGCTGCGACGTATTGACGGCGCAAACGGAATATCGTGCATGGCCTTCACCGAACAAGGACATTGTGGGTCAAGTTTTCTTTCATATTACTTAGGAATCCTTGGTCCAATGCTGCGTCGTAATGGCCCTACAATCATAGCCCGTTTGCCATCTCGTAGGCCTACATCGTCGTAGCAGTTGCGTATTTTCATGAAATTGAGGATGGCAAGAGGTCACTTTCCAACTTGAAGCATAAACGAATATTCTGCGATGATTTCGTTGTTGCTTCGCTGCGCTGCGGCTAGATGGCAAGGGTTTACGCTGCGCTGCGGCTAGAGAGTAAAGGGGCGACGTTTGGCGCCAACTTGTTTGGTCGGAGACGTCCTGGTCGTCGAGATCGACAAATGCAAAAGTATACTGTTGTTAGTTGTCCTCCACAATAGCAACACACCTTCATACTTCACAATGCGCCGAGCCATTCTGCACTTGCAAAACAATCAGCCAGCCCCAGGTGCACACGCCGTGCACACATTTCCTGCCACCAGTAAATGCAGTATACACCCGCATACTTCACTGTGCGGCGCCATTCTCCACTTGCCATTGCTCGCACAACAATCCAGCCGCTACAAGCTCTTTACGCCACCATGCGCAGGTGTCCAGCGCGAGGGCCGCACGCGCCGCGCCAGCAGCAAACGCGCAATCGCTCCCTTGCTCGTTCGCTCGTTCGCGCACCTGGCAGGCAAGGCAGGCAGGCCCTCGCACGCGCGCGCGCGGCGGACGGATCCGGCTGCACGAAGCGCGCTGGGGCTCGCGCGAAAAGAGTGAGGCGCTCGCAAGGTTCGCTGCTGCAGTGAAGATGGCCGCGGCCGATGCGATCAAAAGAATGGAGAACGGCGCCACCGAGCTCAGGTACGTTGTTGAAAAGAGCGACCGCGGAGACGAGGAAGAGGCGACTAATTCATACGCACGCACGCTCGCACGCGTGCACGCACGCACGTACCACGCACGCACGGCTTGTCTTGTGTTGTCTTGACCTGGCTTGGCTCGCTCGCTTGCTTTCTTGCTTTCTTTCTTTCTTTCTTTCTTTCTTTCTCGACGAATGCGCAGTCTTTGGAATAACAACATCGGCGCCGAGGGCGGCAAGGCGCTGGGCGAGGCGCTCAAGTAGAACAAGACGCTGCAGACGCTTGAGTAAGTGACAGTGACTGAGGCTGGCAAGGAAGGCAGGCAGGCAGGCGAAAGCAAAGTGGCTGACTA
>BGKB01000158.1:10389-36392 GCA_003116975.1 Aurantiochytrium sp. KH105
TTCTTTCTTTCTTTCTTTCTTTCTTTCTTTCTTTCTTTCTTTCTTTCTTTCTTTCTTTCTTTCTTTCTTTCTTTCTTTCTTTCTTTCTTTCTTTCTTTCTTTCTTTTGGTCTCGACGAATGCGCAGGCTTGGCGGGAACGAGATCAACAAGAGTATCCTAAGGAAGATTGACGCTGCGCTTGCACGAAATAAGGCGAATCCACCTCAGCGCCACGATGATGCGTGGCTGGAGGCTATCAAGGCTGCGATCGACGAGGGTGACGAACATGCTTGGGGTCGCGCTAAACTCATGGTGGTAGGGCGTGGCGCAGCTGGCAAAACGTCTACGGTGCGTTCGCTGTTGGGCCAAACTCCTGTAATGGAGCACAATTCGACCGAGGTTGCCGATCTCCTTCTCACCAATGCCCAGCATTGGCAGCCACTGTCTTCGGACCATGGCGAGTTTGACGCGCAAGCTCGCTACGCAGCTCAGCGTCGCCTTCAGGATGCTCCAGAGCGCAAGAGTCTCAAGCGCAAGTCTCTTGGCCGGCGTGTGTCAGAGGCAGCGCAGAACCCTCTTTCTACTGCCACGGGAGGCCGTCTGTCTGCCTCCAAGTCTCCTGTTCGGCTCGAAACCGCTGCCGCCACGGCTCCCGCGGTCCCCGAATCGCCTTCCCCCAAAGCGCTGGTTGACGAGGAGGAGCTAACGCGAAAGTTTGCTCTTCGAGACGAAGACCAGGCGGTGCTGCAAGGTGCCGCTCAGGCCGAGGCGCGTGACGTGAGCTTTACGATCTGGGATTATGGCGGGCAAAAGGTATTTTATGCGCTGCATCACATCTTTCTCACGGACAAGGGCCTGTATCTGGTGGTCTTTGATATGCGCGAGATTGTTGGCAAGGAGCACTTTCGCGACACGTTGACTTTAAAGGAGTATCAAGAGCTGTCGACTCAGGCCGAAGCCATTGAATTTCTTCGGTTCTGGCTTCACAGTATCAGACTGCATGCGCCTGAGGCGCCAGTGCTCATGATCGGCACCTTCCTCGATCAGGTCACTCAGCTCCGTGAGGTGAATCGCGTGCTTCGCGAACATGTCAGTGCGTCTTCGTACAAGCATCTCGTGAAGCCTCCCGAGGGGGGTCTTCTCTTTTTCGCGATCGACAACAGCAGCATTGACGAGGACCGCGCGGCAGAACTGCGCACTGCAATCGCGAGTGTGGCGTCCGAGCAGCGCTACGTGCGCGAGCAGGTCCCACTCGCCTGGCTGAAACTCCATGAAGACATGCTTCAGAGCCGCGAACCCTTCATGCTCTATGACGAGGTTGTTGAGCGGGCGGCCGAGTATGGACGACCTCGTGCCGATGTGGATGCCATGCTCGAGTACTTTCATGGCCTCGGCGTCGTTGTTCACTTGCGTGGGTCGCAAACTCTGGAGCGCGTTGTGGTGATTGACGCGGAGTGGCTGCTGAAGAAGCTTGCCCGCGTTATTGCAGACGACCTTCATGCGCAAAGCTTGTTTTCTGATCCCGACCTCGAGAGTGACGGACTCTTACCCGCATACGAGCGGTTACGAAGAGACATGATTGCGACGCGTTCGCTTCTGGAGTGGCTCTGGGCCGACCAGGAGGTGGACTATTTGTTGGAGTTCATGGAAGCCAATATGCTTTTGTGTCCGTGGCGCTTCGACGAGCATCGTGACGAGGACGAATATCTCGTTTCAGGTTTACTCTCGGACTCGAGCAAGCAGATCGATACGCGTGATTTCGAGCCTGGCCTGACGTGCGAGCTGGACTTTTCAGAGTTCTTTCTGCCGAACGGCGTTTTTCATCGTCTCGTGGCCCAGTGCGCCGCGTATGCGTCGCAACCAGAGGTTGCAGGAGATGACGAGCCCATGCTCCCGGCCCTCGACAGCAAGCAGGCGATGCTGTCGTTTGGTGTCAACGATTTCATGTTCACTGTTGACGGTGACGTGGTGCGCATTTGTATTGACGCCGCAGCCGAGCGTCCTGCGATGGTCATCAAGCTTTTGGTGTCCATGTTTCGCGAGCAAGAAGAGACCGTCTTTCGTGGCCTTCTGTGGCGTCTTTATCTCGTGAGCCCCAAGTCCCAAGTTGCTCTTCCGTACGATAAAATCGTCGAAAAGCGCGCATCGGGCAAGTCCGAAGCGCGTCTTCGCGGTCGTGGCCGAAAACTTGTGCAAATCGAAGAGTTTGATCCGTTCTTCGTGGAGCAGATCGGCGCACTCGACAGCGACGAGGACGGCGCAGAGGTGGCCCAAGCGGCCGGCATTCCACCGCTTGGGCCGAGTGAGAGAACACATGTGTTTTTGAGCCACGTGCAGTCGACGGGCGGCGATCTGGCCTATGTTTTGCGTCTGAAACTCGAGAAACGTGGCCTCAAAGTGTGGTATGACCAGGGCTATCGCGGCGAGCTCAATATGGAGGCGATGTTGGACGGCGTGCGTCACACGCACACATATGTTTTGGTCTTGACCAAGGGCATCTTCGACAGTGGTGCCGTCCTACAGGAGCTTCGTTGTGCGTTGGACTCTGAAAAGCACATTGTCGTGGTTCACGAGCCCGACACGCATCGAGCGGGCTATGCAAGCTTTGGCGAGTACATTGCGTCGACGCCAGACTTTTGCGTCGGTCTCTTCTCAGAGAGAGAATCGATCCCTGTTCGGCGCAAATATTACGAGGAGGCAGGCTTTTATAACGAGCTAGTGCGCCGATGTTTTGAGCACTAGAGGATTATTTGACATCAATCTATTTTGTTCGTTTGTTCATGGGGAGTTTTGCCGCATTTAGGCCAAGTGCCTCGTCACCGCGCAGACGCGCTCACCAGGAATGCCAGAACGGCACAAAGAGGCAACTCTGCGCTGGCCTTGCGACCATGCTCGGGGATGAGCCTGTCGCACAGACGGGCGAGATTGTAAGCACAGGCTCAAAAATGCGTGACATAGAAGACAACCTTTCTGTTCGCTATCGTTGTTGGTCGACTTTTTGACTGCATTTAACGATATTTGGTTTTTACACTGGCGATTTTTGCATATTGGGCTCCGGGGGAATGCTAGCTGGCCTGGGCGCGTCGTTTTGATTCAGAAAATGTCCTGCATGATTTGCGACCTTGCGATTTCGCTACAAAGTCATGGTTTTAGCATGCTCCAGCATATCGCTTGCGAACCATTGCTTGCTGTTGACGTCGCGTTTGTCCAGGCCAATCGTCTCGCACGCTTGCCCGATTGTATTCTCGTCTTCGAGTGAATCATTATAAAAGCCAATCCCTGTCGAAATCTGAAATCAACCATATTCGCATTTATTTGGCTCACGCGCCTGGTAATGCCTCTGCCTGCATCAATGTCCATAGCGCAAACACCTTTCCAAGGTTTTAACCTCGAATACAGAATACAGCTTCAATTTTGGCCGCAATCTCCATCATTTTATGCCTCGCATTATTTGGCGGCTGACCAAGCGAACATCAAGGAGCGATGGCGAAAGACTATAAAGTATAGTGCAGGCTCAAGTAAGTTCGAGTTGCAGCTTCTATGACTCACAATGACTCGACCAGACTTGGCCAAAATTGCACGAGGAGTACGATGGGGCTGTTCAAAACCCCAGCTTGATATTAGGCTTACTGATGTAGTCTCAGGAGAACAAAAGACCAGCATCCTTTTCAAAGCTCTGAAGAGGAAAGCAGAGTAAAAAGGTTCGAGCAATAGGAGGCCAAATTGCTGACCAAGTGACAAAGGTCATCGATAGTGTCCTGTATTGAACTGGGCACGACCAGAAAATTCGATGAATATCCTGAGCAATTGTTGTCGCACAACTTCTGAATGCCACGGCATCCTAACGATCCCCGCATTGGGTGCTGCTCTGAGGCCGCGAGCGAACGCGTTGTCTCAGAGCGACTGGCTGAGGCAAGGAAGGTTGTGCGGAGGTTGACTCGGATCGATCATCGTCTGACTTGCCAGGCTGGCTAGACGCCTCAAGGAAGTTTATCGTGTGAGCTGCAGCCTGCATCGCTCGTCTGGACGAGCATCCAATCTTAATACATTTGTTTGCCGTGAACGCTCGTTCAATCGACGCTCCCACCTCGAATAAATGGATGCATCTTTGGCCAGGAAGAATAAAAGGTGCGATGAGTCACTCCGTTTGATCTGTATTCGAGAATCTGTGAAGATGAGGAGGGTAATTACGGTGAGGAAGACGTGCTTCTTCCGCATCACGGCCGTATTCGGACATTAGGATGTGACGGCATCGCGTGCTGGGAACGCTTCGATTGCGCGTGAAGAAATGACTCGCAACTTGGAGCAAACAAATTCTCGTGTGCCTTCCTTCGAGGTTCGTACTGGTTCGCACTAGGCGAGTAAAGCACAACATCACGGCGGCCAAGAGGAAGTTTTGGAGTCCTGACTGGACTTGAGCGGCTCGAGTTGAGGCCGCGGGCCACACGCGTAGCCGAGCGTCGATCGAAATCAGCGGTCAATAAATGGCAGTGGATGAAATTTTTGCGGCGAGGAAGTCGTGGGAAGGCGAGAAAGTCGTGGGAAGGCGAGGAAGTTGGAGGAGGCGAGGAAGTCGGAGGAGGCGACGCCCGGACACTTCTTCCCGTCGCATGCGCGCACAACATGCCGTGAAAGTTTCTCAAAGCATTGCACTGCGCTGCGTACAAGTAAAAGAGTTTACTGAGTTGGCAGGAAGGATATGAGAAGCCGGCGGACCCTGCCGATCGCTCGCATCGCAGTCCAAGCTTTTCGCGTCCGCATGTTATATCTTATCCTCCATGCCCATTGCCGGAAACTCTGAGCTAGAAACTTTCTTTCTCCGTTTCAAAAGTGCCACCGAAAACCACAAGTTCCTTCCATTAGAAGCAAGCCCTCGTTACACCTCGACTCGACTTGACACGCGGCTCGGCTCGGTGCGCGTCCACGAGCTGCGACCTTTCGTGCGCTGTGCTTTCCAGCGAGCCGACGCCAAGCTTTCGATCAGCAAGGTTTCGCTGCCGCTCCCTCTGCGCCGAGCTGCCAAGCGAGCTGCCAGCTAGCTACCACCCATGGCCAGCTGAGCTAGCTAGCGCCGCTAGCGCCGCTAGCGCCGCTAGCTATCTCTAGCAACTCTCTGCGCGCCGCACAGGCTCTGTCTCGGCTTGGAAGCGCGCGAGTGACCCCTCCTCCCCACACCACACCTGTGAGCGATCTTCTTCCCGCGGGTCACGGTCGCCCGACCACGCCTGCAGCAGCCAGCCGTGGCCGGCCAGGCACAGCGCGTCGCGCCGAGGCGCCCTGCCGCGACTGCAGCTCGGCGTCGCGGCCAGCTTCCGCGCCGCCGGGGACGGCAGCCAGGTCGCCAACGAGTTGGGCTCCTTCCTGGCGGCGCGGCGCGGCACCACACGCGCAAGCTCTCGCGCAAATTTTACACATCCGCAGAGGCCTCCGGCGGCCACTCTGCGCTCGCGTTTCTGGACGCCGCGGTCTCTTCCGCGAGGTGGCGATCGCAGCAGCAGCTGTAGCTGTAGCTAACTCTCTGTGCTCGCGGCAGCAGGCACGACACGAGCCCGGCACGAGCCCGGCACGAGCCGCCACTGCCCTGGGAGTTCGTCGCTGCCGCCGCTGCGAGTCCGCCTGCGGCTTGGGCACGGCGTGGCGTGGCGTGGCGTGGCAGCGCGGCCGAGCCGAGCCCGGGACGCGTTGCAGCGCCGCAGCGCGGCCGCGGTCTCGGCAGCGGCCTTCCTTTGCGGAAGAGAATGAAGGTGGCAAAACGGTGCACGAGCCCTGCCTTGCCTTGCGAACGAAGGCGCTGCCCGTCCCAGCCAGGAGCGGCTGCATTTCTTGAGCCGCCTCGTGCCGCCGCGACCTCCAGCTGCAGCCGCGGCGCGAGCACGGGTTTGCAGCCGCCTCCGCGACAGGCCTTGGGCGCCGCCGCGCGTGCTGGACCCGGCTTGCGCTTCGCAGCGAGGCGCCGATGGATGGATGGTCGGCGGGCGGTTCCAAGTCGAGACTCGATTGATGACTCGAATGCTCTCATCGCGCATGCACGAGAAGATGCACGCTACGCGCGCTAAATCGCGGCGGCAGCTAGCTCACGCCCCACGGTTTCGTTGCGCCCACTGCCATCTGTGCTGCTGCTGGCCGCGTCGGGCGGTCGACGCGCTGCGCCGCGAGGCGGCTCAAAGCGAAGCGAAGCGAGGCCTGGCCTCGCCTCGCCCGGCTTCGGTTCAAGCTCGCTCGCGAAATTCGCGGCCTCGCCTCGCGGCACGTTCACGGCGGTATACCTATGCATGCGCACGCCCCGCGCAAGCTCGGGTGCTCGCGACGCTCGCGACGCGGCCGCGAGCACGATGACAGGTGGTGGCGGCAGCAGTTGCGCGCAGAAGCAGCAGCAGCAGCAGCAGCAGTCGGCGGCCGCTCGCGCGTTCGCCCTTGCCTTGTCGCGGAGGCTTTCACAACCGCCGGAACTGCGCCGGGGCTCGACGGCAAGGCCGAACCAGAACTCTGCCAGCAGCAGCATGCAGCTGCAGCAGCGCTTTCTGCGGACCTGTGCCAGGCGGGGCGAGAGGAAAAGGAGGTGGCTGGCGGCGACCGCGCTCGATCCGATTCGCATCGCGTAGTCGAGGGTTTCAATCGTTGCGGCGACTGGCTACTGGCTGGCTGGCTGGTGTCACCTGTCGTTCGTAAGAAAGAACGAAGGAATGCAGGAAGCAACGAAGGAACCAAGGGCAGGTTTGGTAATCAGCCACCAGTTGCAGCAGCAGATCGCAGGGCAGGCCAACACATGAATGAATGAATGCATGCATGCGCAGAAAAAGAAAGTGTGCACTGCCCCGCCGGTGTGTTTTCCTCGTGCAGGAAGATCCCTCCGCAGCACATGGGTAGCGCCGACATTCGGAGGGGATCGACCTCTCACCCACACTCGGCCACATCTCAACCACTGTGGCGAAAGAACAGAAAGAACACGGCGGCAGGCAGTGAACTTTTTTTTTAAACTTTCAGATCTCTCTCTCTTTTTCTCTTTCTTTGAAGCTCCGATCTTCTTGAAAGCAGTGCAGCTGGCAGCTGCAGATGAATCGTGATCGTCGACGCATTGGTTGGTCGACTGGTTGCTTGCTCGGTCGGCTGAATGGGTGGATGCGACGGCTGACGGATGGAAGGTAGTGTCCGGACACAGCTTCTTTCTGCTCTACCTCCCTTTCCTTCGTTTTCTCTCGGTGCACCGTTTGAGGCTCGCGCGACGCTGTGAAGCTCGGTTCACCCATCTCACAGGCCCCGGATACCAGTGCCAGCGACACGACCAGCAACTTTCATCTGGCTGGCTGGGTGCGATCCATCAATCTCGCAGGCAGTCTCACCGCCAGGTCCTTCTTCCGCGCCGCCGCCATGCGCCCCGCGCGTCCCGCGCAGCATGGCAGCCGGTCCTGCGCCGCACATCACGCACCCGAGCGCCAGCCGTTCATCCATCCATCCATTCATTTATCCATCCGTCTATCCGGCCAGCCAGCCACCCTGGATGCGCATGACGCTGACGCGGCCGAAGAGGTACGTACTTGCTTGCACCGGCCGCTCGCACGTTCTCCTCGTCCTCTCACCTTCTCTTCCCACCGCCATCTTCATCTGGCTGCTGCGTGTCCCCGCCGATCCCGACCGCCCTGTGCTGCGCGCGGACGCACGGACGGTCGGCGAGGCAGCAGGCCTGCTGCTGCTCGCCGCTGTTCGCCGGCGCGAGCAGCCTCGCTCGCGGTCGCCGGCAGCGGCCCGGCCAGCATTGTACTCACGGCCCCGCGCTCGCGAAGATCGTCCGCACCCCGCAAGAGCCCAGTGGCACCCGCGCTGCGCGCCTCGTCCTGCGCGCCGCGATCGAACGCGCTGGTCTCCGTCCTCCCGCGCGACTTCACCACGCCGGGCCGCAAGATAAGAATAAAGAATGAAAAAATAAAAATGAATGTCGAAAACGCCAGCGACTGCGAGCTGACACTCGGCTACGCGCCCCGGAGGCTCCCTGGCCGAACCCGCGTGCCGGCGCGGGCTAATATGAGCTAGGCCTCGAGGCCTGGCCGCCCGTGCGCTCCCGCCCGTGCAACGCGCCCGAGCGCGGCGAGCGTGTGCTGGCGATCGATCCCGGGCACCACCGCAGCAAGCGAGCGAGCCTTTCAGGCGAGCTGCCTTGGGCGGGCTCCGTGGGTCCGTGCCGCGCCGGCCGCCGCAGAGGGGTCCGCGCGCGTACATAGGTGTGTACTTGCTGATTCGTGTGGTATTACTTTCTCCCCCCCCCCCCTTTGGCAAGCCGCGTCACCATGCTTGTTTCGCGGGTCCGGCGCGCACCGCGCAGACGCTCGTGCGTCCAGAAGTCCGCGAGCACCGCAGCGCACCGCACCGCGCTTCCGCAACGGCCAGCCTCGGCCGCCCGTCAGCCAGCACTGCAGCCAGCCAGCCAGCCAGCCAGGCCCCATCTGGCGGCTGTGGCGACCGCGATGCGAGCAACAGCAAACAGCGCGAGCACGAAGGCCCGCCAGTGGCCGGTGTGTACTCTCTCTAAAAGTCCACTAACAGTAGCTAGCTCGCTGGCGACGCCCGCGCGAACTGAAGTCGCCACGCGCGTTCGGCGTCGTTCGCGCCGGTCCACGACCAGGCGCCCGGGCGCCGCCCGGCCTTGGCCCTGCTCTGCTTTCCCGTAGCAGCTGCACTGCAGCTGCAGCGCCGCAGCGTCTCTGTCATCGCTCCCGTCGCAATGCAGCGCGATGCGATCAATGCGGTGTGACGACAGAGTCGCGACCCTTTGCCGCCGCCACCCATTCGTGTCTCTCGCCGGTCGCTCGTTCCTCCATCCCATTCCATTCCACAGCCATGCCATTCCAGTCCATCCCATTCCTGTCCCTCCCCCCAGTGCCGCTCACACTTCCACTCTCTTCCCGCAGAAGCCTCCCTCTTGCAGCAGCGCAAGCTAGCTCTCCAACAGTAAAGCCGAGGCCCGGCCAGGCCAGACCGGCTGCGGCAGCGGCCAGGGCGGCTTCGCGAGCGATTGCCGCGCTGCTCCGCTCCCTTTGGCCCCGCTTTACAGTCAATCCGCGCTGCTCTGCCTTGCTCTGCTCGGCTCGTCTGGCTGCCTTGCGATTGCATGCCGCCCCCACGGGACCTGTGCAGGTAGATTAGATAGATAGTAGGTAGGTGACGTGATCGCAGGAGGGGCTTCACGACGATGGCCGGATGGGATATGGCAAGCAACGGGGACGATGACGCGCTCGTGTGTGCGTGAGCGAAAGTAGCAGGTAGGTCAAGTCGAGCCCGTCGCGGACGGAGAAGGCAAAGGGCAGCACGCAGAGGCTTGCACCCTCGCATCCGCAAGGATCGCAGCGCGAGGGACGGACCTCGCAGCGGCGCAGGAAACCTGCCTGGCGGCGAAGGAGACCGGAAGAATCACGGTCCGCAGCGGGTTCAGACGCGCGGGTTCGTTGCCGCTTTCACTGGTAGACACGGCGAGCCAGCCACCGGCGAGCAAGCCAGCCAGCCAGCCAGCGAGCCTAGGTTGGGGGTGTTTTCGTCGCCGATCTGCCAAGGCCGACCTCCTGCAACGAGGGAGGGCTGCCGACCGCGTCGTTTCGTCGTGTCGTTTCGTGTCGTGTCGTGCGACGGGAAGCAACGGACCCGTGACGCTCTGGGCTTCGCGGATGGGACGCGCGTCCCATACACACGCGCAGCTCCTGCACGCTCCGACCTTAACGTCGCGCGATCGAAGGCGAGCCGGCAGTGGTGTTGATCGAGTCTGTACGTAAACACATGCACGGGCACAGCTGGCTGGCCGCCGGAATGGAATTGGATTCGTCGGCACTGCGGTTGTCGTGCGGCAACGACCGGACCTCGTAATGCACGTTGTTGAGAATGACGCTTCGCGCGATTCGCAGTTGTCTGGTTCGGCGACACGGACGAGGTATGTCGCCGCTTTTAGACGAGCGGCAGGACGCGCGCAAGAAAAACTTACCACGGGGGTTGGCCGAGCGGCTGGCTGGCGATAGTAAACGCGCCAATCTTCTATAATGGACTCTGATTCTCGGGTCCGTGGGAGCTTTGGTGCATTCCAAGGTCGCAGTTTCCGTCTCTGTACGTATGTCAATCCGTGCTTCCTCTCCGGAGAAATCGTCCGCGCGTGTGCTTTCCTGCTCGCGTCGCTCGTACCCGCGCTGGGCAGTGGCCGAGCTCCGCGCGGGACCGCTCGTGCTCGCATCGCCGTCGCGCTGGCCTCGCGCGTCTTCGAGGAAGGAGCGTATGCCACCCCGCGCCCGTCGAGGGGAGGCCTTCCAGGGGTCCTCCGGGGCGCGCATGGACTCCACCCACAGCGAATCCACCGCGCAAGCTATCGCGCAATTGTTCGTCAACACTACCCGGTGCGGGCTGGCACTGTGGTGCGGGCGTCGACCCCATCCAAAGAAATGGACCGCAGCCGCGAGTTTACCTGGAAGTTGGCAAGATTTATTATTTTAGAATAAAAAAGAAAAAGAAGAAGTGCGATGATACGCGACAGACAATGTCGTCAAGGTCCCGCAGTAAATCTCCCGCAGACAGACCCCACAGTGAGCGCTCTCTGGCTGGCTGGCTGTCTCGCTGGTCGCAGCTCCGCGCTCGCCACGGCTGCGGTTCTCCCGTGTTCTGCGTGGTCACGACTGGGATCCACGCGAGCTCGAGGCGAGTTTTGCCTCCACGGCTCGAGACTTGCTCGGGCCTTTCGAGACTCGAGCTGTTCGAGACTCGAGCTGTTCTGGACCCAGCCTCGTGAGCAGTGTACCGAGCAGCCAGATGTGCAGACGGACGACCAAGATCGGCCAGCTTCAACTCGGAGCGAGGTTTTTGCGGGGCCAGAAGAAAAATGGATTTTGGCATTGGCCATGCCTGTATGCATGCCTGCCAGCTTGCCTGCTTGGGCCCGCCAGTCCGCAACGCTCTGCACCCGCCGCCTCATGCGAAAACTGCATCGCTTTGGACCCGAACGGCGGACGCTACGAGGCCCGAACGCCGTTTGCAACGCTGCGCCGTCGAGGTTTGGCCTGGGGTCGGGGGCACGGACTTGGCCGGAGGTGCCTCGGACCGGTTTTCCCTGGGCCCGCTCCTTCGACCGGGTCTCTGCATGTACCAGGTGCAGAATCGCGTCCAGGGCAACACAGCACCTCGCCTCTGACGTTCTCTGAGAGGCCTCTCAATCGGCAGATGGCGGCCAGCCGGCCGGTCGGTCGGTCTGTGCGTCTGTCGATGGGCCGCAAGTGGGCCTGTACAAGGACAGAAAGGCAAGAACAACTTATGTCGTCAGTTGCGGTGCACCGCGCAGTGCACTTGACGCTCCACTGCGGAGTCCGCCTTGGCGGCTTCTTTAGGCGTGCATGTGCACCGCGCACAGCAGTACTAAAGAAATAGCATTGCTTTGGTCGTGGCTGATGGGTGGAACCGAAAACACACCATAATTTCTGGGGCCGAGCATCTCAGTTTTTTTGCATTTTCTACTTTGGGCTTTTGGTTGATGCCCAGGACTAAGAGCGTCCGTGGGTCGTCCCGTTTGTCGGCCAACCAGGCTCGCTTGACAAAAGGTTTGAAGCCAAGTTTAGTTGATGAAATGAACGAGGGGTTGAGGTGCTGGTGAGTCCGTGCCCGATCGGCCCGCTCATGCGCGTGCGGGTGCGCGCGCGCGGAGAATCGTGCTTGTTGGTTCTTTGTATCAATTTTATGCACGTTATTCATGCACAAGCGAGGTTTTTGCGGCCCCAGCAATCCAATGGCCCATTGTGCATGGAAGTAATTTCTTCTTTTGTCCATCGTCGGCCCGTCGGGCACTCTTGTTTTGACATGGAATGACTTGACTTGGCATCGACATTGGCATTGGATTGTTGGTTGGCTTTGCTCGGGTCCGTGAGAGAGTCCTTGGAAGTCCGAAAACCTTACAGGCCACCAGCCAGCTAGCCGAAAGAAAGCCAGCTGTCTCCTAGAACCCCCGACAGCAAGGAAGACCTCGATAAATGAGAGGCACCCGCGTTCTGCCCTGGTGGTCGAGCAAGCGAGCTTTGTCAAGTGTGTATCACTGCATGCCATTGTGTGGCCACATGTCACCCTGGAGGCAGGCAGCCTCTGCCAGCAGTGGCAGCAGCCGGCAGCCGGCAGCCAGCCACCAGTGCAGCCAGTCGCCAGCCAGGTAGCTGCAGCTTTCATCGTCCATTCTCACCCGGCAGGCCTAAGCGGGCCGAACCCGACTTCCATCGCCATCGCAGCGGTCGCGACCATCGACAGACCGAGGCTGCTGGACGAGGTGCTCGAGCTAGGGAGCTCCTGCTCGAACTCGTGCTGGGAGCTAGAGAGTTCGGGAGTCGAGCGCGGACAAGAGCCAGAGGCCGGCCAGCGATTGATTCTGAGCAAGTGGTCGAACGGAGCGAGCCGGAATGCGAGGTGAACGAGCAAGACACTGTCTGCGCAAGCGAGGCTTGTTTCGAATAATGAGGCAGGTGCTCTTGCTTCCGCGCTTTGCCAATGCTATGGTCAATCGGGAGCACGGAAGCAGCGACAAACTACCACGCAAAGGAAGATCTACAGGCTAAAAAAAGGATATGGGGCCGCACGCAGCTGCGGACAGAAGCAAGCTAAAATGGAAGCAAAAGAGGAAGGCGCGTCGGGCGCCTCCTCGTTTTCTTCGGTGAAAGAGGGCGCCAGAACCCTTGGCTCCGGTCTCCCACTGGCGTGTGATGACTGAGGTATGCGGTGGGTCCTGCGAGGCGTCCGCGCCTACCACAGCCATATACATTCGAGCGAGCAGCTTGGTCATTTCCCCAGTACAATCTGTGGGGCGAGACCGGAGCGAAGAATTCGTTGTGGGGTCGGCGCCGGCGCGCGAGCGGATTTGGCTTACAGGTTTAGCGTAGTCTTGTATAGTCGTTCTTTTTCGCCGTCCCGCAGCTCTTTCCCGCGCGCGCTGATGCAGAAAGAAGAAAGGTTTGTTTGTTCGAAGCATTTTCCTCTTTTTCATTTCTTTTCATTTCTCTCTGTGCTTTGCACGCTCGCCTCCGCGCCGCTGCTGCTGCTGTCGGCCGGACTGTTCTCCGCTCGAAACTGCACGCGTGCATGCCGCGCGATGTCGCGGCATGCACGCCTTCGCATGGACGCCCTCTCGCCGCGCCCAGTCCATTCTCGCATCCATCTACAGACGAACTTTGAACTCTCCCTCTCTCTCTCTAGCGCACGCGCCACACCCTTACCGGCGTTGCCTGGCTGGCCTGTTCCAAGTGCCCAAAGTGAGCGCGGTGTTGACGCTGCTCAAGCTAGCCGCGCCGGCCTCGCCTCGCCTCGCGTCGCGGGCGCACGCTCGCACGCACAGAGAAAGCAAAAAACTAGGAAAGCAAAGAGCGGCACGGACGCCGATGGCGGGCGCGGCGCGCGGGTTGCTGTTGCTTGCTGCATGCGGCGTCCTGCTCTTGTCTTTCTCCTTTCCTCTCTTTCTTTCATTCATTTTTTTCTCATTCATTTTTTCTCATTCACTCACATCATTTTTCTTCCTTTCTTTCTTTCTTTCTTTCTTTCTTTCTTTCTTTCTTTCTTTCTTTCTTTCTTTCTTTCTTTCTTTCTGCCACTGCTCGATCGAGCGACCTCTGCGCGGCCAGCGAGCCCGACCGCTCCCTCTCCTTCCTCTTCCCGCGCCCTTCTTCCCACCACCCCTCCCCCGCACCCGTCCGCTGCGGGGGGGGGGGGGTCTGCTTGCCCTGATTCCCCCGCAGTGCGCTGCGGAGCGCTTTTTCCAGCCGCCCCCCGCCCCCTCGCTCCCGCTTCCTGCTCCTTTCCGGCCGGTTCGACAGGCGCTTTCGCAACGGGCGCGCAACAGGCAGGAACGGCGCGCGCGCGGGGGGCCGCAGTGGGAGCAGGGAGAAAGAAGGGCGAGGGCCGGCGGAGCAGCCCGCACCGGGCCCCGTCTCCCCCCTCTCTCCCTCTGGCGCGGGAAGAGCAGGAAGGAGGGAAGTGGGAGGGAGGAAGGGAGCGCAGAGGGCGGGGAGGGAGGCAGGGAGGGAGGCAGACAGGCAACTAACTACTAACTCCGATCGACCTCGGGAAGGGAAGGGAAGGCGGCACGGAGAGCGACGCCGCGTCTGCGCCGCCGCACGCGAGCGCCGCCGCCCCGCGCAGCAAACGCGCAGCCCAGCCCAGCCCGGTCGGCGCGGCGACGCAGGCAGCGGAGAGAGGCAGCGAGCGCGCAGCGAGCAGCGGGCCGAGCGGAGGCGCGAGAGCGAGCGGGCGAGCGCGCGGCGAGGAGGAGGGCTCGAGATCCACTTCAATTCAAACAGCCGCGCCACCAGCGAGCGAGCGAGCGAGCGCAGCGCAGCGCAGCGTTCCGGCTAGCCGCCGCGGAGCGCGGCGCGATCTTCGGCCGCGCGCTTCTTCGAGGCGAGCGCGGCAGCGGCAGCGAGGCAAGCCGCGCGCAGGCGGGCTTGGACTTGCGCAGGCAGATTTGAAAAAGCTGGCTGGCGAACAGTCAGACAGACAAACAGACAGACAGACAGACAGACAGACAGACAGACACACAAACAAACAAACAAACAACCAGCGAGCAAAAGCCAAATCCAGGCAAGGCGAGCCCGCAACTACCGCGCCAGCCGCGCGCCCTGCGGAGCGAACGCGCGCGAACGAGCTCGCCCGCGCGCGCGGAAGAGCCACTCTCGCTCGCATCGCACGCGCGCGCTGCCCTGGAGCCCGCGCGACCCGGCCCGCCCGCCGGCCAGCAGCCAAACAGACCCCAGACCCGACCCGGCGTGGAGCAGCCCTGCGCAGCCCGGCCCGGCCCGGCCAACACGCGGCGTGCGCAGCAGCCCCTGCCCGGCGAGCCCAGCAGAGCAGCTTCGTCCGCGGCGCGGCGCGGCACGGCACGACTCGAGCGGAGCGGAGCGGAGCGTGGCAGAGTGACGTCGCGCGCAGCCGAGACCCGAGTGGACCCGAGCCGGCATCTCTAGCGAGCGCCGAGGCCACAGGCCTGGCACGCGGCACCGCGCCCAACGAGGGGCGGGGCGAGGCACCGAACGGACGGACGCCCTCGCCCGCCCGGCCTCCTCGTCGCGGACGCACGCGAGCGAGTGAGTGAGTGAGTGAGTGAGTGAGCAAGTAGACGGCTGCTCGGCCGGCATACTCTCTCAAGTCCCGGCGTGTGCCTCGTGCAGAGACCGACTCTGAACGGGAGATCTACAGAGATCCCGCACTCAAAAACCTTTGGAAAAATGATGCACGATGACGCCCGCGCCTTTGAGAACGACCAGTTCTACCAGCAGGTCGACAATATGCAGCCTCATCTCGGTGGAGACATCTTGTATAATAATAACGCCACCAGCTCGTCTTACTCTGGCCAGGGCATGTCCTACGCACCCCCGGCAGCCATGGATCCGCAATTCTCCACAGGTGGGCTCCCCGACTTTGGCGGCTTCCAGGATCCCTTCTTCTCAAGTGGACCCTACGGCCAGGACTCCTTTCTCGACATGCCCACCATGAACTCACCGTCGCGACCCCAGTCCCCGGCTCTCGGCATGCACCAAATGTATTCGCAGCAACAACCGCATCATCAACAACAACCCGTCGCCGCTGCTTCCGACTATGCTGGTAACGGCGAACAGCAACAGCAGCCTAAGCGGCAACTCAAGCGGTACTCGTCCTCGGCGCTGCAGATGCAAGCCATTGACCAGCTTCTCGAGGGTGGCGACTTTGATTTGCCTCCTGGCGACAACCTCTACTTTCCCATGTCCATGGACGTTCCCTCGGCGCCATCCTCCCAGCCGCCAGCCTACAACGACAACTCTTACGCACAACAACAAATGTACATGCCCTCCAGCAGCAGCAGCAGTAGCAGCAGCGCCAATAATAGCAGTATGCAGGCCGCGTACGCCGCGCCGCCTCCGCCAGCTGGACCTCCACCCATGATGATGCCTACACCCATGCGCAAAATGTCGTCCGCCGCAGCCTCTGCCGACGACGACGATGTCACGTCCGCATACGTCCAAATCAAGCTTGCTAGTGGTGGACCCAGACCCGCCAATTTCCGTCTTGGCCAAAGTGTCGACGGTGTCTTCTTCTTTGAGGCAGCTGGTAATCTCATGGGCGCAGGCGTTCTCATCGGAGACGTTCTCGTTGAAACCGACGGCGAAACTATTCCCCCTTCGCTCACCGTTGCCCAGGCATCCGAACGCGTTGCCCGGGCTCGTGTTCTCTGCATGAACCGCGTCACCCCCGTACTCGAAAGTGCGCCCGCTTCCAACGACCCCTGGATGCTCGACATTGACAATGAGGAATCCGCCTTTTCGATTGTGCCCTTTGACGATGTCGACGACGCCAAGCTCAACGCTGACGCAGCTGCCATCGCAGACTCCATGGCCGCTGTCGCTGCCATGGGACCCGCCGCCTCGACGTCTTCCTCTCTTGACTCGAGCAGCACGGGTACCACGGTGGCCTCTCCCCCTGGTGTCGACGTCACTCCTGCATCGGCGCGCGCTCCCAAACGTCCTGCTCCGCGTTCCACCAGTATTGGTTCCATGTCGACCACCTCGTCCACGCGGACCAAGCGCACGCGACCCACCTGCGTCTCGGAAGGATGCACAGACGCAGCGCTCAGTGCCGCTGTTGGCTACTGCAAGACGCATGCAATTTACACGTGCAGCACTGAGGGATGCGAGCGCCATGCGCGTCTTAACCAGCAACTGTGCACCATTCATGGTCGCGTCAAGGGACCCGAAACCCAAAGCGGTCGTCGTCGTTGCAAAATTGAAAACTGCCTCAAGGCAGCGGCCTGCTCGGGACTTTGCAAGGCTCATGGCGGAGGAAAACGTTGCCAAATGCCCGAGTGCACCAAGGCTGCACAGGGCGCGACCATGCTTTGCGTCGCTCATGGTGGAGGACGTCGCTGCAAGATGGAGGGCTGCAACAAGCTCGATCAGGGTGGCGGCATGTGCAAGGCCCACGGAGGCGGGCGCCGCTGCACGCATCCCGACTGCCCCAAGTCAGCCCAGGGCCAGGTCCCGTTTTGCATCCAACACGGAGGCGGTGTCCGCTGCAAGGAAGAGGGCTGCAACAAGCTTGCCGGTGGCGGTGGTCTCTGCCGTGCTCACCGCGCGGGCGGCAAGACGTGCAGTACGCCGGACTGCATGCAGCTCGCTCACGGCGGCACCAACTATTGCAAGAAACATGGCGGTGGTCGCCGCTGCCGCGAGTCGGGCTGCACGCGTGCCGCGGTTAGCGCCTTCCCGCGTGATCTTTGCACCCGGCACGGCGGCGGACGTCGTTGCGCCGAGGAAGGATGCACCAAGTCGGCCGTCGGTCGCACCGATCGCTGCACCGCCCATGGGGGTGGGGTGCGTTGCGAGATGGACGGCTGCAGCAAAGCCGCCGTCGGCCAAGCCGTCGAGCTTGCCACCACTCCTGGCCAGCCCATGCGTCTTTGCAAAGCTCATGGAGGCGGGCGTCGCTGCAAGCACCCCGATGGCTGCACTCGCTCTGCCGAAGGCTCGCTTGATCGCTGCAAGGCCCATGGGGGCGGGAAACGCTGCGCCATCGAGGGCTGCCCTCGTTCGGCTCGTGGATCCACGGCGTACTGTATCACCCATGGAGGAGGGAAACGGTGCATCGTCGACGGCTGCAACACATCGGCTCAGGGCGCCAAGGGTCTTTGCGTGGCCCATGGCGGCGGTCGCCGCTGCAAGCATGAGGGCTGCGATAAGCTCGACCAGGGCGGCGGGCTTTGCAAAGCTCATGGCGGTGGGAAACGCTGCCAAGTCGAGGGCTGCCTCAAGGCTGCGCAGGGCAGCGAGGGCTATTGCGTCACCCACGGGGGAGGCCGCCGATGCCGCATGCCTGGTTGTACCAAGCACGACATCGGCAAGGGCTTCTGCCGTCCCCACGGCCAGACCCGACGCTGCGAGGCTCCGGACTGCGACCGCTATGACGCTGGCGGAGGATTTTGCAAGGCCCATGGCGGCGGCAAGCGCTGCGCCCACGATGGCTGCGCGCGTGCTGCGGCGGACGCCCGCACCGAGTTTTGCACCGTCCATGGTGGAGGCAAGCGCTGCGGCGTAGAGAACTGCAACCGTTCCGTGCGCGGAGGCTCCAAGTTTTGCGTCAGCCATGGAGGAGGCCGTCGCTGCCAGGTGCCTGGATGCACCAAGCATGATGCTGGTCGCGGCAAATGCAAGGCCCATGGCGGCGGTCGTCGTTGCCAGTTTGAGGGCTGCCCCAAGTCGGCTACGAGCGCTGGCAACAAGCTCTTTTGCATCAAGCACGGTGGCGGACGTCGCTGCCAAGTTCTCAATTGTGAAACCTCGGCCCGCCACGGTTCGGCATACTGCCGTCTGCATCAAGAGCTCCTTGGCGCCAATGGCTCCTCTTCGGCATCGCAGTCGTCGGCACGTCTTTCGCGTGCACCTTCAATTGCTAGCTCGACGGTCTCGAGCGTCACGGATGGGAGTCAGGTGAACCCCGCCTCGAACGCTGGCACCCCTGCTCCCCCCATCCAGCGTAGCGCATCGGGCTATCACTATGATAGCTCGGCCTCCAACTCGATGCAGCTCTCCTCGTCATCTTCCTCTGGCATTGTCGAGCAGATCACCGTCAACCAGTAAGAATGTGTGTATTTCCTGGCTCTTTGGAAAGGGACTTCAGCCAGGCAAAATATGCATATTTCTCCTTGAACAAATCTATCACAAACTTTTCCACTGTAAAGTTCATGTCAATGATACTCTTACTTTTCCTGTCTCTACACACTGCCGACCTTGTCTGCAAATCCTTTTGCTTTGCTTCTCTTCTCGAAAAAAAAAAAAAGCCTTTTCGTCCTGACTGGCGCCAGCTTTCTATTCATGCTCGACTTTATGTCCTTGCTGGAGGTCGGCTTTTTCGGCTCAACATGCGTTTCTTGTCTTTGAGGTCTTTCGTGAGCGCGTCGAGCTGGGCGCTGATCGAACTCAGCGATGGTAGTGGATCACGCTCCTCCTCAATTTTGTTCGTGCTTGCCTCTTTTTTAGATGAAGGAATAGTACAGGAATCCATCAATTTTACGCGATCTTCATCGACTTTGCCCTCATCGGGCATAGTGTTCCTTTCGGCCATGGCATGGTGCTCTTCGTCCAACGTTTCTTGGAGTGAAACCTCTTCGGAGACCCTATCCATATCACTGACTTCTTCAGGATGGGTTTGGTGGTGGTCACAATTGTTGACATAACTCTTGATTGCAGAGCCATCATTTTCTGAACTTAAATCAATGTTGTGATCGCAAAGGAGTGTGGAAAAGTCTCTATCGTCAGGTTTTCCAACATCTTTTTCCTCGTTCGTGTCGTTCTCGTCAACATCATTATTGTCATCAGCATCATCATCACAAGCTGTTTTCGATGCAATTGGCTCTTCCTGTAATGGATTGCCGACGAGCTCAAGGTGCTGAAGGCGACGCTCAAGGTTAACGGGTACCATCTTGATGTTATTGTGTTGTGCCCATACGATAGAGATGCGATCGCACGCAAGCAATGGCTCTAACCCCGTTATACTATTGTGCGCGCAATCAAGTTCGCGTAAATTCACCAGAGCCTCGATACCATCGAGTCGACTTAGTTTCGCATGACTGACGCAAAGTCTAGAGAGCAAAGTAAAGGGCCTGAGCCCACTTAAGCTGTCGATTTCCGTGAAGCGAGCCCGCAAGACCCGTACCAGACCCGCGTACCCGCCCAGTACACGTGCAAGGACGTCCGCGTTCACATTTTCCTGATTGCTCACGTTGACTTCTTCGAGCAGCGACTGCTTCACGACCTCCGACGAGCAGGCATCGACGCGCCGACGCACGCGGGTTACGCTCGCCATTTTTCTCTTTTGGCTTGACGCGCTTGATCGCACGAGGGAACAGCCAGCGCAGGCTGATCTCAATTTTCGTAACGGCACGAAACCAAACATCCAAAAAAATCTTCTTTGGCCGCCTCAGCAAAATGCACTTCTTTCTCTCCGTGCCTACGAGGAATTTATGGTTTTTAATCAAATCAACGTGCGCTAAAAGGATCATCTTCGCCTTGGAGAACGTGCATGCCCTAATAGCGATCCTGCAGGCACAGACTCTAAAAGCTGTTCTAGCAACCCAATTGTTCGACAACCCAAATTACAAGCGCAACCCGTTTTACAAGCGCAACCCAAATTCCATGCGCAACCCGTTTTCTAAGCGAAACCCAAATCCCAAGCGCAACCCTTTTTTGAAGCGCAACCCGTTTTCTAAGCGCAACCCAAATTCCAAGCACAACCCTCTTTTCGAGCCCCATCATCTTCATCATCGCATCACAACGATGGCAAAGAGCAAAAACCCCGCCCAAGTCCGCGCGCCACAAGATGCTGCGCGGGGCGGCGGGCGCGCGGGGGCTGGCCAGCAAGGCGACGCGCGCCGCCAAGAAGCGGCGCAGGAACGACGGCGCGCAGCGGCTCCAGCGCGAGCAGCAGCAGCGGCGCGAGCAGGTGGCGGGGCCGGCCGGCTTGCGCCAGCAGCGGCTGGCCGCGGCGAACGAAGAGCGCCGCCTCGCCGACCGCGCGGCGAGGCTCGCTCGAGAAGCGCGAAACCCAGAGCCGAGCCGGCAGCGCGCCATTTGGCCGGATGGCGGCACTATTATGCCCTCTTCCAAGGCTCGTGCACCGCGGAGGATACAGACCAAGCAGCGCGTCCCGCCCGAGGGCGTCAACGCGCTGGCCCTTATGGAGGGCTCCGCCAAACTCTGGGCCAAGACCGCCAGCCGCCTCGAAGACGCCGGAAACCTCTCCGCCAAAGATTACGAAGCAGCTTATGCTCAGGCCGTGGCCGCACGGAATCTAGCCATCACCTCCAAGTGCGAGTGCCGTGTGCTCATGGCCGATGCCGCTTGCACGGCTGGGGCCAAAATGATCTACTCTGACCTGCTCAATCGCGCGGATCTCATTCACGCCCGTATTAACGAAAGCCTCGGCGAGGTACCTCGTCGTCGCGCATCCTCTTCCTCGCGAATGGCGGTGCGTGCTTTATCCGCCGGCGCTCTCGTTTCCGCGACGATTGCTGCCTTGGCATTCATTCTTTGATGGTAAAACCAAGTCTTCTTCTGCCCGGCTGCCTGCCGGAATCATGCGCGACGGAGAAGGCGATAGAGTATGAACATGTGTATTTGTGTATAGAAGTAGCGGGGATGAGCTCCACCTCCTCGACATCCACTGCAAGGGAAAGCTCGGGCCCAGGCAACCTGGCACGGCGACAACAACGAAATGCATGACCTCGGTGGTCTCATCGCTTGGCCGATACGGCACAATGCTCGGACTGTACCGGCAGGTCCTGGAGATGAAACGCCCAGACTGTACCAGGATGGAGGTTGTCGAAACTTATCAATTCGCTCATGAGCTGAGCTGTACCAGGAGGTCCTCGAGACGAACGAGGAAGAGCTCGAGCTGAAGCACGGGCATCTATCTGGCCGTCATGCCGTGTTGAGTGTAGTTCGTGTTGATCGTCCAGAAACGATTCGTGGATGCACGCATGCCAACAAGGCTTAGAAGATTCTTGGCGTCGATTTCGTCTCAGAAGAAATGTTTCTCGATATTGCTCACAAAAGCGCGGAGCGAGGCAGGGTCGTATTGCTGGCAACCATGTGGAGGCCGCTTCAGCGCTCACAAAGGCTGTAGAGAATCGAGAGACACTGCTGGGCCCAGAGTGTGGTCTGACTGCAAAGTCGCTGTGTTTGACTCGTGGTAGCAACGCATGACACTTATTTTTTGGCATTCGTCAGGCCACGAACCACGAAGTCTGGTTATAATAATACCAGAGCTAAATATTAAGAGATCAGGTAAACAAGGGTTGAAGGTCCGGTCAAAACTCTTGGAAAAGATGTTTCTTCACCTAGAGCTTGCGTGTGTGATTCATTTATTCATTCATTCATTCAAGAGTGTTGTTATTTTCATGAGCTGTCTGGACTGAGCACTTGGGCCAGCCAGCCAGGAATGATGATGATGATGATGATGATGATGATGGTCATTGGCCATAATGGTCCGAAATTGGAGATAGCTGGCGTTTACATTTAGCGAGCCTGAAAGTCCGTTGCCTTTTTTTTTGCGTCCACGTATACGCAGAGGGCCTAAACGTCAAGCAATTTGCATTGCAGCACCGGAATGACTACGAATGCGTCTTCGCGTCGAACGCTTGTAAGAAGGACGCGTGTGCTCTCTGTCTTCAGAGCACCACGTTGAGACAGTCGCAGTATGTGTGTTAAAGGCGTTCGTCTGGACCGCAAGGCATTCCACGTCTACAAGACAAGCGGGGCACGAGAGGAGCTCGGGGCCAGAAAGCTTCCGCCACCGATGATCGCGTACGTTTCCACGACGGCTGAGTTCGTCGCCATCGCTCCGGCCGATCGATCGATCTACCAGCCACCATGGCCCCTCCTTCGAGTAGCCGGCTCTTCCCATGGCGTGCTGTGCTTCTCAAATGCGTCGAGGCTCCATCGGGGCTCCTTCGGGTTCTTCTTCATCATCATTGCGCCGCTGCCTGCGTTCCGGCGGAGGTGGCCGGCGGTGTCCGCGCTGCATCCTCCGTGCCGCAAAGTCCAAAGCGCGCCGCAGTTATAACGGCGGCGCTTTGATTCAGGCCCCTGCGCGGCCCGTCCTGGTGGGCCTCGCCCGGGCGCGGCGGCGGGCGAGCGCGTCCCAACGGCCGCGTCCCTGCGGGTCCCCGCCGGTAGGCGTCCCACACCCCGCGCGATCCCCGCTGCCAGAAGAAGCAGCCGCGGCGCATTGCCTTAAGCTGTGGGTTGCCATACCCCTGTGCGCCCGCAGCGCGCCCTCGTCGTAGCTTCAGAATTTTACCCCAAGGGCAAGCTTCGAGAGACCCGTCAGCGAGCTGGCCGCAGCAGGCTGCAGCGACTGTGGGGAAATGAAAGCCGCGCGAGGGGAAGCAGGCGATCGCTCGATCGCTGGGTCAATCGGATCGACGTCTGCGCTTGCTTTATTTGCTTTTTTGCTTGCTTGCTTGCTGAAGCGTCTTTCCTTTGTTCTCGCGCCGCGCTACGCGAGTCTGGCAAAGCCGAGTGTTAAGTCCACTCGGGCCGCCAGGCCGGCTGGCCAGCCAGCCAGCCAGCCAACCGACTGGCCACTTTCACTCAGGCGAACGAGCGAGGCGCAGTCGCTAGTCGCCGTCGCTGTCTGCCGCGTACAACCGCCTCTGCAGCGAGTTCGACTGCTAGCGATCCGGCTAGCAATGGCTAGCGCCACTCGAGAGGCGAGCTGGGGCGCGCCTGCCCAACGGAGTTGGGCGATGCGAACGATCTCATTATCTTCACACGAGTCCGACTCCATCGCCAGACCCGCCATCGCCCCAAGAAGAACCTGAAGGACCTAAAGAAGAAGAAAAAGAAGGAGAAGCAGCGCTGGCGGACACAACGCGGGGGGCTGCTTTGGCTGTCGGTAACAGCCGCCAGCGGGCCAAGCCACCTTTGGCCATAGCCAACACACCCGAAGATTGGCAGTTGCAGATGTTTAGCTGCTTTTACATCTTCTATGGCGGCCAGCCAGCTAGCCAGACAGCCAGACAGCCAGACAGCCAGCCAGCCAGCCAGCCAGCCAGCCAGCAGTCGCCTGGTGGGTGTTGGCAGCCACATGGCCACTGCCATCAGCGAGAAGGTCGCACTCGCCATGGTCGGCGTCTTAGCCAACGGTGCGCGTCGTGCTGGCGTGCTGCTTGCAGTGGCCGCGATCCAGACGAGTGTGTCGCGCGCAGAGAAAAGAAGCTGCTCAGCCCACCGCGTGCTCCCGCAGCAAGCGGCTCTCGCCTTGGCTGTGGAAGCTGCAGTACAAGTGCAGCAAGCTTGACAACGACAGCACTACTACTTCCCAAACGCCGTCGATCAATGGACACGCCGTCGAGCTGGCTGCTGGCTGCAGCCAGCTGACAGTGACTGGCTGGCTGGCTAGCTTGCTGGCTTGCATGCGATAGATGGCTCGGCTTGGCTCGGCTTGGCTTGGCTTGGCTTCTCTTGGATTGGCTTCTTTGGCTTCTCTTGGCTTGGCTGGCCAGGCAGTTGGCCACCGCCGGGGCGCAAATCTTTGCATCGGTCTACAGCCACGAACGAGCTCCACCGCCGCTCGTGCCAGCCCCCCCCCCCCCTTCCCTTCACCAACACGCACCAACTTGAACATAACATAGTGTGGTCGGCGATGCTTCGTTCTACTAGCTCATCAACAAACAATCGCAATCGCTCCTCCGATCGTTCGTTCTTGAGCCAAGCAATCGATCCAACGATGGCCACCATCCATGCCGCCACCGGCCACACCAACCATCCTGTCAGTCGCGTGCCGGGTCTTTCGCCGCGCGCTGCACCGGCCCGGGTCTTTCGCCCTTGGGTCTTTCGCCGCCTCGCGCGTCGCCCTGCCGCCTCTTTTCCCGCCCGCTGCGCCACCCGCCGGTGCAGAGCCCCGGGCCGCAGGTTCTCGGTGCGTTCGCGCGGCGTCCTCCCCCAACTCTCCCTCCCGGTGGGGATGGCAACGGCCCGGGCCTCGGCCCGGAGGCGCCCTGCCTGCGCCGCGACGGCTGCGTGCACACGCACAAGCCTCCGCCAGCTGCAGCGTGCCGCGAGGGCCGCAGACCGTCCGACGGCGCAGAGCGGAGGCGGAGGCAGAGGCAGAGGCAGACGCGAAGATCTCCAGAGAGAGCCACGCCGCCGATTGGGTGACGTGCCATGGACGGCGATGGCAATTCTTCGAGACGTCTGCGCAGCGCAGGGCGCGGCACGAGCCCGGCTCGCTGAGTACCCGCTGAGTACCTGCGGAACTGCGGCGCTTTTCACACGCACACAGTCGCGCCCGCAGCCGCACGCGCCTCGCTGCGCACACAGCGCGCTCCATGCTGTGGGCGAAAGCGAGGGACGAGCGAGCGAGCGAGCAGGGGGGCGAGTGGAGTCGGGGAAGTGAAGCGGCGAAGCAGCGCGAAGCAGCGCGGCCGCGCGGGGACGGAGGCCGCGCCACCCGGTGACGACGCGGGAGCGACGGGTGGCTGGCAGAGGGCAGGCCGAGCTGGCGCCCAAGAGGAGCGCCCGCAATTTGCCTCTGCCGGCAGAATGAAAGAGCAGAGCAAACCAGAGCAAAGCAGGGCAGGGCGCTCGCGGTCGCTGCTAAACAGTGTCCGCGCCTGCAGAGCGTCTTTCAAGCGAGGTCTTTCGCCGGAACGCGGTGGCCGAGTCGGATCGCGACGGACGATAACTTGTGGAGAATAATGCCGCTGTCGTACCTACTTGCCTAGTTTCTTCCTTTCTTTCTTTCTTTCTTTCCTTCTGCGTATACGCGTGCCGGCGATGGGCTCGAAGCGCGGTCGGCTCCGCGGCGGACGGCGAGCAAAGCGACGAGCTGGCTGGCCACGCCGGGCTAAGCCCGCACGGGGAGGGAGCACGAGGGAGGGCCCGGGAGGAAGGGAAGGGGGGGGCGTCGCGCGCACGAAAGAGGTAGAAAGGCAAGCACGCAGGGCGGTGGTGGAAAAGCGTAGCCGAGGCTGCGCCCCTATGCGGGCCCGTCGTTCGCGTTTGCGTGGCGGTTTGGCAAAGCTAGAGGCCCCTCAAGAGCGGGGCGCGACGCACCTGACTGCGGGGATGAAAGACCCCAGTCCCACACCTGGTGGGGCGGCCAGACGGGCCGCAGTGGCCAGCCGGCCGCCTCGGCTACCGCCGAGAGAGTGGCAAGAGGGAGAGCCTGGTCTCCCCCCTGCCTGCGCTCCGCGTCCTCGCTCGGGGGCCTTCGCTTGCTGAGGATCAATTTCTGGGCTGCTTGCGGCACGGGCAGCGCGCAGCTGGGGGCGGACGTGTCCTCGCTTTGGCCATCCCCGACCGGAGCGGACGGCTCGCGAGAGATGGCTACGACTCGGCTCGGGAGGCCGTCGCTGGCTCCCTGTTTTCCTTACCAAAACGCACTTTGATCTTAGTGCGTGTGTTAGTCACTCATAATGCCATGATTGATTGCCTGATTGATTGCCTGATTGATTGATTGATTGATTGATTGATTGATTGATTGATTGATTGATTGATTGATTGAT